>JAJLRO010000052.1:0-67011 GCA_030566995.1 Sungouiella tsuchiyae
ACTGCTGATCTTGGCGTTATTAGCACCACGCCTTAACCAACTGGGCCAAGGGACCTTTTCGTTATTGAGTTCTGATGCTGGATTTATTATGAGTAGCACATATGCGATACAATATATATGCAGGAGTTGTCACAAATCATGCTTAGATCAAGTGTAGTATCTGTTCTTTTATGTGTAATAGCTGAAACGTCATCATTGATAACTTTACAGGCATCAAACTCAAAAATACCCGTAGTAGGTCACACTGAGGGTGGGCCGCTCAACCACTTCTCGACAAAGTAGGCCAAGTGAGGCATTCAGTAGGAAACCAAGTATGCACCAAAGTTCTCCCATGTACCTCTCACTTGATAGTTCTTTAATTTCCCCCTTCGTAAAGTTGTATAGTTTAGATAGCTAAAATATTAAATATTGACTCGCTGAAAAAAATACTTTACGTGTTACCACTATTTTATGCTGCACTACTCAGTAGCTATTCATTAACGGTTTTTACATCGATTAATTTTAACCTTTTCATTGGACTTCACTCTTTCAACTTCCACAATAGGCGTTTTTGGAATTTCCTCCTCAGATTAGTTATACAGTTTAGGTAGCTAAAACTTATCACTACATCCGTAAAAAAAATACGACTATTGCTTCTGGATTCACGGCAGACGAACTACAACTAATTAATTAAATCATAACCTTCTGTATATTCAAGATCAGTGACAAGAAAATAGCTATCAATGTATACCATTATTAGGCCTCAATTCATGAGACCTAGAACACCTCAAATGAATTTGAAGTTAGTTCATTTTTCCACACCTCACTATACATACCACTCTATCTCAACAAAAATCGGAAACTTCGACCGCATCCTCTAGTCCAGTCTAACGAAAAAAATTGCCCAAATCCAAAATAGCCGGCAAACCAAAATCAACTGGTCCTCCACACAGACTACACGGCTCCACATAACCGAAGATGCACGGGTGTTTGCTTCAAAAAATAAACACACCGATCAGCTAAGAAAACTGCCTCTTCAGTGTGTCTTCACTAGAAACTCGTATTCACTCTGTTGATTGGAAACTAGAAGCGAATACCTGTTGACTAAACACAGAATCTCACATCATGTCAGAAAGTCCCGTGAAGCACAAACCCACCTCGCGAGTAATCGACTCGCTTCACTCGGAAATCGACGCCTTGAAGACCGAGTTGGCGGATCTCCGCATGTCCAACAGTGAAAATAGAAAGAAGGCGTCACTATTGACCACGAAAAACGAGTCGTTGGTCGACCAGTTGGCAAATAGCAAGCATGAAAACGATATGATCAATGCGCTTTTGAAGAGAAAAGAGCGCCGAATCGTCGATTTGGAGGAACTAAACAACGACTTGAGCTCACTGCACGACACGTTGAAGCTCTCAACCAAAAATTTGAAGATCCGATGTGACAATTTACAGGAGCTGTCTGCGTCTTCCACGGCGGAATACGAGAGGCTAAAAATCGCCTACGACGCCATGATTGCCTCCCAAAATGAGTACAAGCGCCACTACGTAGAAGAGGTGAGCAAATTACAGGGCCTGTTCGAGAGCTACAAGGCCAGCTCGAAGAAGGAATTGGCCGATCTAGTGGAAAAACTCGCCAGTAACGACAAGGACGTGGACACGTTGGTCGACAGCCTCACCAACAAGCGGAAGGTCATGGACAACTTGTATGTGAACCGCAACAAGGCAGTGTTGGACTTGTTGGCGATGTTGGCGAAAGCAGCCAAGCTTCACGGCGAAGAATCTCGCACTGTGTTGAAGGAAAACGTAGACACCATCAATCTTCTCAGAAACACATATCCTGACTTGAAAGATAACATTGCAGAGCACTATCCTCTGACGGTCGACCTTGAAGAGTTGATGAGCGAGTCAGCTGCGTCGCTCTGCCTTGCAGAACCGAATCAGGTAGGCGACGAGGCTCCGAAATCCGTTCAACGGTCTGTCTCCACAAGAAGACGGAAACATAAGAGACAGTCGATGCGCATTTCGCCTGAGCCCTCGGCAGATTTGGATGAGTCCATTCAAGAGACGCTTCCCAAGCTCAGATCCACCAATGCTTTTTCGGATCCTACGTCCCAACAGCAGAATATTCTGGGGCGCAACGTGGGTCTGAGACAGTCCTCGTCGGCAGGCAGCCAGACTGGCGTCAACCGCAATGGCTACAGAAATCGCAGCTCGCAGATATCACTGCAAGATTCTGCCAGAAACGTCAGAAGCACCTCCAATTCGCTGACACGCAGCGTGAGCTCCAATCACAATAAACGGAGACTGTTTTATGGCGGAAGCAGCAACTACAACAGCGGCAACAACGACCGCAAAAGCCTGGGTAAAGCCGAATTCTGATTAACTGGGATGATTCGCTACACTTGGCTCATAGATCGAGCACAATTGTCTTCTAGTTTATCCCGCGTTCATGATTATCCCAGATCTCACTGGAGTGATTTCTATAGAGTTCTTTGGACATTTAATTTATAGCAAGGAGTATGCACTAACGAGTCCGTCGCCGTAGCCCACAAGAAGAAGCGAGGTTGTTTGGTTTCGTTGTCTTCTCATTAGAGCCTTCTTGGAGGTTGGCACTTCATTATCTTCCGGTGGATGCCAAATATGGACACACAATGACTTTTTGGAAGTTCTGCCCACTTCTCCTTCCTCTTCTGGCTGTATAGACTCTTCATTGCGTTCGAATTCCGTGAGCAAAGTGAAGTCTTTATTAAGAATCACGACGAATCCATCCCAAAAGCCAGCCACCACGTTATTTCCACCTATTTGCAAACCCTGGATCCCGTAATGGTGAAGATTATGAGATTCCATTGATAACGTGTTCATTTCTGCTTCACCAACCTCATCCTCTCTCTCTCCATTCTGTCTCACCAAGTGCCCAATAGAGTACACCAATAACTTCTTGGAGGCAGATCCAGTGTACAATTTTCCCGATGAGGGTTCGTACTCCAACGACAACACTGGGTGTGGAGTATGGGCCCGTTCGTCCATAACCACCGTGACTTTTGTTCCTTTATTGAGAAGCAATCTTTCGTTAGTCTTCACACTGCTCACCACTTCATTCTTGAAGCGGAACCCCACAATTCTCCCCGACTCGTAGCCTGCAAAAAGTAGCGAGTCGTCCACAAAGAGAAGACGCATGATAATACCTGCTCCTGCTCTCTGGTCTGGGCTGGCTATTTCTTCGAGGTCTTTAGGACATGAGTAATTTTCGACCATTCGCAGTAGCGAAAAGTCTTCCAGAACTCGGTAAATGTCGAAGTTTTCCGAGTCTCGAGTAGCTGGGGTGGCTAGAAGCCCATTGTGGTATGCGACGTTGCAGAAGTTTAGGGCATTGACGGGAATTTCGAAGCTAGACGGCGTTTTCTGAGACGATATAGATGAGAAGTCCAGAGTGGGCGAATTCGGCCCAGAAGACAAAATAGAAGTATCATTGTGCAAGCCAGTAAACGGAGGGTGCCATATCCGGATCGAGGAATCTCGTCCATGAGTTAGAAGGCCCAATGGAGTCAGTTGCATGGAAATGATTTGGCCGTGGTGAGCTTTCCAGAGTGCAAGTGGCCGTTTGCGGAAAACGTCCCATACAATGACGTAGCCATCTCTGTCGCCCGAGACAATGCTGTTTTCGAAGGTGGTGATGCAAGCAATTGGCGCTTTGTGGGCTCGAAGCGAGAATGTTCGTGACATTTAGGATATTGTCAATTTATTGGCAGGTTATTGGATACGATACTGGAATTGAGACCATGTGACGGGATTAGACGCGAGATCAGTAGTGAGATCGCTAACCATTTACAAGAAACGTCAGCAATAGTGTGGTGTCGATATTGGAGTTTAGTTGTAGCCAATTGTGGAGATGAGTGTACATAAGAGAATAAATGAAGACAGGAAGGTAGCGATTGATTGATGAGAGGAATCTGAGGGTTATGTAAACTTATATTGATTTCGAGTAAAGGTCGATTGGAGCAAATGAATGATTTTATTCTTTTTCTTATTCTTTTGTTTTGTTTGTTCATTTTTTGGTCAACATTGTTGTTTGTCGTTTCCAAAGAATGTCGCGAGAGGAAATATCCGTCAAGATTGAAGTATCCGTCATCTGTCAAAAATAGAAATACTCGTCAAGATTAGGAACATCCGTCAAAAATAAAAATTCGCTACTGCTTCAGAATGCTTGACGAAAAAGTATTTCAGTCCAACGATTTCTTGAAGTTCATCTACCTTTTGCGTTTATTCTTTCTCTTTTTCACGTTCTCTTCACCTCACTATCACCGATCTTGCCCACCACAGCCAAACCACAATCCAATCTTCATTCTGCCACAAACCAGAACCGAAACCCTCAACACGACTAAAATCTAATATGTAATTACATTTCAGCTCTTTCAATTCAGATCCTTTTAACCATCTTTCTCCATCGTTATAACCAAATTTTGAACACCGTTGCTATGTTCGGATTAGTCCGAAAGCAATTCGCAACCATCTCAAGTTCCTCCTTTCCACCCTTCCCCCATCCCCCAATTTCTCACAATTTCTGCCCCACCGAAACCTCGAATTGCCAAATCTGCAACCTTTCAAGTTTTTTCCTTTTCTCCTTCTCCTCTCCGCTTTTACGATTCCACTAAGTTCGGCCCGAAGACTGCACTCTACCCCCACATTCCTACACCGTGTACCCCACTGGAAAACTACGAACCATTTATTTCACTCCTACTACTTCTCTTTTTCCGTTTTATGCTAAAAGGTAAGTTCACCACAGTCGCCTCTTATCTTCCAAAATCTTTTACAATTTCGAGACCCCTCGCCCTCGCCTCCACCACCATGAGTGTCCCATACAAGCAACCAGAGCACAAGCTCACTATGATTCCTGGCCCAATCGAGTTCTCCGATCCGGTTTTGTACGCCATGGCCACACCTTCGCAGGCACACACTTCTCCGGAGTTTGTCAAGACATTCCAGTCCGTTTTGCAAAATTTGCGTAAGTTGTTCAAGTCCACTGATCCAAAAGCCCAGCCATATGTTCTTGCTGGGTCAGGAACTTTGGGATGGGACGTGGCCGCTGCCAATTTGATTAATAAGGGAGACAAAGTGCTCGTTTTGCTGACGGGATTCTTTTCAGACTCTTTTGCCGACTGCTTGCGTGTGTACGACGCTGACGTTGACGTCATTACCGCTCCAGTAGGTGACGTGGTTCCCTTTGACCAGATTGAGGCCCAATTGGCCAAAGAAAAGTATACTGCCATCACCATCACCCACGTGGACACCTCCACCTCGGTTGTTTCTGACGTTGAGAAGATTTCCGCTATTGTCAAGAAGGTTTCTCCGGAGACATTGGTGATTGTTGACGGTGTTTGCTCCATTGGCGTTGAGAACTTGGAGTTTGACAAGTGGGGTATCGATTTTGCCTTGACCGCTTCCCAAAAGGCCCTTGGCGTGCCGGCAGGCTTGTCTGTGTTTTTTGCCTCTCCTAGAGCCGTGGAAAAGGCATTATCCAGAAAGAAAGAACTGACGTTTTTCGCTTCTTTGAAGAGATGGACGCCTATCATGACCGCTTACGAGTCAGGAAGCGGTGCCTACTTTGCCACTCCAGCTGTGCAGACCATCACTGCCTTGAAAGTTTCCTTGGACGAGATTTTATCTGAATCGTTGGATGCTAGATTTGCCAAGCACGCCGAAGTTTCTACAAAATTCAAGAAAGAAATGGAGAAGTTGGGATTGAAGATCTTGCCCGTTTCTCATGATGTTGGCGCCCACGGTCTTACGGCTGTGTATTTCCCAGACGGTATCAACGGTCCAGACTTGTTGGGTAAGTTGGCAACCAAGGGCTTTACGGTTGCTGGAGGAATCCACAAGGCGTTGGTGGGTAAGTACTTCCGTGTGGGTCACATGGGCTACTCTGTGTATGAGGGACACGTTGACAAGGTCAGCTCTGCCATTAGCGATTCTATCCAGGAGTTGAGTAAATAGCTTAAAGATTGAGGATGCTTCGGTTATGAGTGTAGAACTTAGATTGTATAGAACACTGAGGATAACAGGTAGAATGGGAATTGGTTAGATTAGGTCCCTTAAGCGGATTGGAGAAACATGAGGACAGGAATTTGCAGAAGAATTGAGACTAAACTTGATGAATATTCATGAACTCAAGCCTGATGAATACAATGGCTTGTAATTAGAGAACCAAGCTCAAATGTCCTCAAGTTTTAACTTACCTAAGGTTGATCTACGTACCTTAGCTCCAACTTTATTCTTTTTCCGAAGCCTGAATTTCCCATCATAATTTATTGATGGAGAAGTGCAGAGCCTACTCCTTTAATTTAGCCAACGGAGCTTTTGACTTAATGGTCCCTTCTTCCTCTTTCCAACGATGGGCTCGTAATAGTGTAAACATATCAGTATTTTTGTTCTTTAATTTTACTTCCACTTAGTTCTCGACTCTCTATGACTCCATGATCATTTCGCTATCGTTATAGTAATAGCAATCTTTCTAGATAGTCAACCTTCGAGCCCAATACTTAAACTACGACACGACTAGCTTAAAAAGGAATCACATACTAGTATCGAGAAACTAAGATGTACGATGGGCCAGAGAGGCCAAAAAACACAAAGGAAAAGAGAGGAGAAAGACAAAACAAAAAGACTAAACAAAAAGACAAAGTAAAATTGAAAGAAAAAATTGTAGAAATCCAAAATATCAGAATCATCATTCCTACGTTAAATCAATTCTTCAAAGTACTACCTAAAATGGCTTGCTATCGGTATATGCTCAAGGAAGACAATGGATGAGCGACAAAAACTAGTCACAGCGAAAATAAATTCAGCAAAAAGTATAATAAACAATGCCAAGTAGCCTTAAAAAAAGTCAGTTCATGTTCTTCAACACTTGGCCATCCCTCCTCCTACATCCTTCTACTTATTCATCCTATACACTACCAAATCAGCTCAGGCCAGAGATTCCAGGCCATCCCACAACTCCACATTCACCCCAGCAACCAAATATGGAGATCGACCCCTACGAGGTGCTTCAGGTGGATAAAACCGCCACACCGCTCGACATCAAGCGCTCATATAAGAAGCTTTCGCTAAAGTACCACCCAGACAAGATTCGTCAGCTCAATTCAGATGTTGACGACAAATACTTTCCCCAAATCCAATTTGCATACAGCATTCTCTCGGATCCAGCCAAGAGGACCCGCTACGACTCCACAGGGTCGCTTGGACTCTCCGGAGACGATGATTTCGACTCGTTCGACTGGAAAGAGTACTTTGGCACGATCAACGAAAAGATCTCGATTGAGATGATCGACGAAGACAGGGCCAAATACCAGGGCTCGGAGGAGGAGAGAGAAGACATTTTGCATAACTTCGAGTACTTCGACGGCGACTTTCTCCGGCTTTTCGAGGTGATTCCGCATTTGGAATTTGATGAGAGCGAGGAACAGCGTGTGTTCGGGATTGTGGAGACTGCCGTTCAGAATGGCGACATTGAAGTTGATGAGTCGATGCAGAAGTCGTGGACAAAGTATAAAAAGTCTCGGAAGACGAAGGTCAAGCAGATGCTAAAGAAATTGGCCAAAGAAGCCAAGCAGGCGGAAGAATTGGCCAAGACAATTAAGATAAAGAAGCGGCCGTGCGACGAAAATGATTTGCAGGCGATGATTCAGAAGAAAAATGCTGGCAGATTGGATGACTTGATTTCCAGCTTGGAGAGCAAGTATGTGAAGAAAGGGAAGAAGCGCAGCGAGCCTGATGACGCGGAATTCGAGCGAATCCAGGAGAAGTTGAAGAAGCGGAGAGGATGAGAAGACAGGGAGAAGAGAGGGAGATAAAGAATGAAGAAAACGAGCAAAGAAGAGAGCCGGGACACCCAATGACGGACAGAAGTGAAAGAAGGGAAGAGGACAGACAGAAGGGAACAGAGGCCATTGAAGTCAGAGTACATGATTGAAAATTACTGCAAAATGGGGTGATCAGATGCGTTCTGGTTTTATCTTTCTAATATCCTTCATTTTATGCTTTGACGGCTCCATAATTCGCCTTTAGTATCCCTACTCCCTTCTATCTCATTTGGCATCGAAATATGGATCTCCATTCTCCATCCTCGTCTACATCCTCCATCAGTTTCGTTTACCACATAGCATCTAATACCTCACCTCCCGTGTCAAAAATACCATGTTACGATATCAATCTACTTGAATGTCTTCATTCTCATTTCTCATTTCTCATTTCTCAATCAAACTATCCTCTTTCCCATCTTTTTGTTTTCTTTCCCACCTATCTTTTCCAGATTCTCTCTCCCTTTTCCCTAATTCTCAAATTCTCATTCCACTTCTCACCCTTCTCCAAATCTCACTCAAATCTCACTCCGTTCTCCTACACGTCAGATCGCGTTTCACCAAAACATCATCACTTACCCTAATTTACTACACCAAAAATTCCTACACACCCACCACAATACAAAAATGTCTGACTACTCCGACGACGACTTCTCAGACTCCTCGGGCTTTGACGAGCCCAGCCTGCGCAAAACGCCCCTCTCGGATTCCACCAACACATCTAACTCCACTTCCAAATCATCGTCCAATGCCAGCGACCAGTACCAGAAATTATCCCAGCTAGAGCATATTTTGAAACGTCCAGACACCTACATTGGGTCTGTGGAAAAAAACAAGGTGGAAATGTGGAGTTTCGACAGCGAGTCCGAAACAATGAAATTCGCCGATGTCACCATCGTTCCTGGCCTCTACAAGATCTTTGACGAAATCTTGGTCAACGCCGCCGACAACAAGATTCGAGACCCCACCATGAAGAACATTAAGGTGACGATCGACGCAGAAAATAACACCATTCTGGTCATGAACGACGGCCGAGGAATCCCCGTGGAGATTCACACCAAGGAGAAGATGTACATCCCCGAAATGATCTTTGGAAACTTGCTTACTTCATCCAACTACGACGACGACCAGAGGAAAGTCACCGGAGGCCGTAACGGATACGGTGCCAAGCTTTGTAACATCTTTTCGACGCAATTCACAGTGGAGACGGCTGACCAGAACACGGGCCAGTTGTATCAGCAGACCTGGACCGATAATATGTCCAAAGTTGGCAAGCCCAAGATCACCAAAGTGAAGAATAAGCGCGAGTACACGAAGGTTACCTTCAAGCCCGATTTGTCCAAATTCAACATGGATTCTTTGGACGAAGACATCTTGTCTGTTTTGAGAAGAAGAGTCTACGATTTGTGTGGAACCGTCAGGGACTGCTCCATCTACTTGAACGAGAAGAAGTTGACCATCCGAAACTTCAAGGGCTACGTGGAAATGTACGTCAAAGCCATTCAGGAGAAGGCTCCTCTTCTCGCTGCGGATGCCGGCACTTTTCTCTCGATTGTCCACGAGCAGATCAACGAAAGATGGGAAGTCGCATTTGCTGTGAGTGACGGCAGCTTTAACCAGGTCAGTTTTGTCAATTCCATCGCCACAACCTCTGGAGGCACCCACGTGAAGTATGTGAGCGACCAGATTATCGATAAGTTATTAGAAGAATTGAACAAGAAGGAAAAGGGAAAGAAAAAGCTCATGATCAAGGCCAACCAGATCAAAAACAACATGTTTGTGTTCATCAACTGCCTCATCGAAAACCCTGCGTTCACATCTCAGACGAAAGAGCAGCTTACAACTCGGCCCGGCCAATTTGCATCCAAACAGAAGGATAAGGTGGTGATTCCCGATCTGTTCATCAAAAAAGTGCTCAAGACAAGCATCAGCGACACCATCCGTAGCATTGTGGATGCCAACGAAGACAAGGCGTTGGCAAAAGATGATGGAAGAAGAAAAACCAGAATCAAGGGGCAGGTCAAATTGGTCGATGCCAACAAGGCAGGAACGAAGGATGGATACAAGTGCACGTTGATTTTGACGGAAGGTGACTCTGCTTTATCGCTTGCGGTGGCCGGATTGGCCGTTGTGGGACGTGATCACTACGGTTGTTTCCCTCTTCGTGGTAAGTTGCTTAATGTCAGAGACGCCTCTGCCGACCAGATTGCCAAAAACGCCGAAATCACTGCCTTGAAGAAAATCATTGGTTTACAGCATAGAAAGAACTACACCCCAGAAAATATTAAGGAATTGCGTTATGGCCATGTGATGATCATGACTGATCAGGATCACGACGGTTCGCATATCAAGGGCTTGCTTATCAACTTTTTTGAGTCGAGTTTTCCCGGGTTGCTTGACATTCCGGGCTTTTTGCTCGAGTTCATCACTCCTATCGTGAAGGTGACCGTCAAGAACCGCGGACAACTGAACACCAAGATTTCGTTCTACTCCATCCCAGAGTTCGAACACTGGAGAGACTCCGAAGGAAGAAATTGCCGATGGTCTCACAAGTACTATAAGGGTTTGGGTACTTCGACCTCTGCCGAGGCGAGAGATTACTTCTCGCAATTGGAAAAGCACTTGAAGGAGTTTCACTCGTTGCAGCAGGATGATGCAGGGTTGATCGACTTGGCTTTCTCCAAGAAGAAAGCTGACGACAGAAAAGAATGGTTGCAAGGATTCCAGCCGGGCACGCATCTTGACTCGGACTTGACGGTGATTCCAATTTCCACTTTCATCAATAAGGAATTGATTTTGTTTTCCATGGCAGATAATATTCGGTCGATTCCTTCTGTGTTGGATGGATTCAAGCCGGGCCAAAGAAAAGTGCTTTTTGGATGTTTCAAGAGGAACTTGGTTCGTGAGATGAAGGTTGCACAATTAGCTGGTTACATCGGCGAAAAGACCGCATATCATCACGGTGAAGCATCGTTGATGCAAACCATTATCGGATTGGCCCAGAATTTCATTGGCTCGAACAACATCAACTTGTTGAAGCCCAACGGAGGTTTCGGAACCAGAGCTGCCGGAGGAAAAGATTTCTCGGCCGCCAGATACATTTTTACCGAGCTAAACGATATCACCAGAAAGATCTTCAACCCGTTAGATGACCCTCTTTACACATATGTTCAGGAGGACGAACAGACTGTTGAGCCTGAGTGGTATTTGCCTGTGATTCCAATGTTATTGGTCAACGGAGCTGAAGGTATTGGAACTGGATGGTCCACCAATATTCCGTCGTACAATCCTACCGATCTTGTGCTGAATATCAAGAAATTGATGAACGGCGAAGATTTGCTGGAGTTGGTGCCATGGTACAGAGGCTGGGAAGGAGAAGTGGAGAAAAATGGCGATGGAAGGTTCAAACTTACGGGCCATATTGAAGAAGTTGACGACAAAACGTTGGAGATTACCGAAATTCCTGTGAAGACGTGGACGAACAACATGAAGGAGTTCTTGTTGGAGGCAATCAACAGCGACAAGAATCCATGGATCAAGGATATGGAGGAACACCACGCGGCCAACATCCGGTTTATTGTAAAGTTGACGGAGGCAGAAATGGCCAAGTCTTTGCAGATCGGCTTGCTTGAGAGATTCAAGTTGACTTCTACTGTCAGTTTGACTAATATGGTTGCCTTCGATCCGTTGGGAAGAATCAAGAGATACGAGGATCCGAACGATATCTTGAGAGACTTCTATTTTGTCCGGTTGGAGTACTACCAGAAGCGTAAGGATTTCATGACCGATGATTTGCAGAACCAGCTAGTCAGATTGACTGAGCAGGCAAGATTCGTGAAATTGATCATCGACGGGCTGTTGTCTGTTGCCAACAAGAAACGGGCCAATTTGGTCAACGAATTGATCAAGTTCAAGTTTGTCAGATTCAACAAACAGGGTAAGCAAGTCAAGGACGAGTCTCTGTCTCTTTTCGTCGAAGATGCCGAAACTCTTTTGCAAGAGGAAGAGGAGGATGTTGGCGATGTTAGTCAATTGAATACTCAAGGAGTCTCTGACTTGGGAACGGAAGAAAACGAACACGTTCCGGAGAGCATTTACACCAACTACGATTACTTGTTGGGAATGTCGCTTTGGTCTTTGACCCGGGAGAGATATGAGAAATTGTTGAGACAGAGGGGAGAGAAGGAGGAAGAATTGAATGTTTTGCTTGGAAAGAGTGCCAAAGACTTGTGGAGTGAAGATCTCGATGCATTTATGACTGGCTGGCAGAAATTCTTGAATGACGATGAAAGAGAACGGTCGAGGCTTGCTGCTGGACCAGGTGCACAATCAAAGGCAAGAAAGCGGAAAGTGAAACGAGAAGACGACGACGACGACTATGGAGCACCAAAGAAAAAGTCAAAGTCCAAATCTGCTACACCAGCTGTTGCAAAGAAAACAGCGTCAGCAACCAAAAACCAGCCGAAGGCAGCCAAGAAGCAGCTGACGCTTCCGTTGAAGAGAGAGGAGACGGAACGTCCGCCAAACCCCGACGACGATTTGCTTTCATTCTTCAAGAAGAGTGACAGCGTTGTCAAGCCAAAGACGACCAAGAAGGCAAAGAAGCTGGTGTTTGGCGACAGTTCAGACGAGGAATTGATGGAAAGAACGTCGAGAATTATCGAGCTGGACGACGATGAGGAAGCCACGTCATTGCCAGCAACCAAAAAGGTGAAAGAAACGCACAAGTCCAAGCCAGCGAAACCAGCGAATGAGCCAGAGGTGATTGACCTCGACGGCGAGCCTGCGGTGATTACGAAGCCGAAGAAGAAGAGAGCTATACCTTCGATCCAAGACGAGCTTGACGACTTGTATTTTGTCAAGGAGAGTACGCCTAGTCGCCCGAGAAAAAGCGTGAATTACCAAGTAGGTGAGATTTCTGAAAGCGAGGGCGAGGGTGAAGATGTCGAGTCTTCTGACTACGAGGGGTCGGATTGAGGACCGTTTAGGGCAACGTGATAATAACGGAAAGCTTGTTGTTAAGATATGTCCGATGGAAAATGCAGTATTGTTGCAATGCAGGTGACTATTGTGGAAGTAAAAAATAATGTTGAGTATGTGAAGGTACTTAGGTCAGGGAGCCTTGACGCATTTTACATGGTGATCCAAATAATAATAATATGTGCAAGTATGCGAAAGATCATCGAGAAGTAATGAATGGGTATGTGATAGGGTTTCCGAAGCAAGTCCAGGCGATTCCAGCTAATATTTTGTCGCCAACCATATTCTTGCGTTTCAAGTGTTGCGTCTCCGTGGAGAGTCAGCAGAAAGGACGTGCTACACGGAGGAAAAAGAAGGAAAAATGGCCCTGGAAAACATAAGAAAAGAGAAAAAAAACTAAAGAAACTGGATCCTCACGCATAGCCGATGAAATCAGCTTTTCTGCTGTATACTATCAAGTGGTAGGGGAAGTTCTGGCAGCAACATTCAGATCAAAAAAATATATCCGCTGATGTTTATCTGAAACTACACGACGCTGATGGGAGTTTGTGCCATCAACATCATATTCCCTGCCAACATTGAAGCCCAGTCATTAACATATAACCATGTAGAATCGGGGGCGAAATCGAGATAAATCACCTACCAGCCGAGTTTCATCCATAAAACATCACTGATTCAAGAAAGCAGGTTTAAGAGAGTCTTTCTCGGAGTTTACTGCGGTTCGAGAAAAAGTAATTTTAGAGGGTGGTCTCCGCATCGTATATTGCTTTTCCCAAGTCTTCACCGTTTCCGGTGTCTCCAACCTGCTCAAAGCTCGTCCCACTCCTTGACAGTACAACCAGGAGGCCCTCGGGCCCCTTTTTTCGAATTTGAGCCCATCCAACGACAAACACGAGATTGCATGGCAGTTACGGCGGGGATTGTCGAGAACTATATTACTACATTGTGGCGTTGAGCATTTTGTCTGCAATGCACGATGTGCATGCCACGAGCTTATTAATGAAAAGCGCTACTTTGCGCCTCGGAGAAGGCATTCTCTGTCTCCTGGAGATCTCCACGGCCACGAGTGCTCTTAGCTCCGAGGCAGCTTCATATCTATGCGCCTCACATATGGCGTGCTGCATAACATCATTTCGCCCGCAGTGCATGAAACAGAGCCGTAAGTATTGGCTTGCCTGCAGCGCCTTGCTAATTACTGCTCCAAATTCAATCTCCGCTGGAAACTGGCAAATATCGAGACTTGGACAACCATGCAAGTTTCGACCAGTATCCACACTTGGACTGCTACTTGGATCATCGGTCAGGCATGGGGCGCCACACACATTGACGCTTTAGGTCTGATCGGAAATATGGCGTAGAGAGCCGCATGTATCTACGGAAGATCCCCTGGATACAGCTCGCAGAGGCTGCCGTGCGTCTACTGCACACACTTCCCGTGGTGGTGGCCGCCTAGAAGGAGGCTGCCGATTCCTCCTAGTTTCAGCAGCGTGAAACTTTTAGCATAACTTCGTGCCAAGAACATCCAGCGTTCCCTCAACAAAAAGTTTCCTCCAGAACTTCCCGCTCCTTCGCCCCAGCCCCCCTTATGCTCGGTGTTTCCTTGCAGGACCACCCGCAGCGCACTATGCATATCTGCCAGCCTATATGCACATGTTTGGAACGACAAGTCACGAGCATCAACCATTGTCAACAACTCAACACTCGCGGCTCTCAGGTACTACCTCCTTGTTATTCTAGCTCGCCGGTCCCCTTTTACGCCCCGCTTGCCACCAAACTAGCACGGCTGTCAACTTAGCGCCGACGCACCCCCTTCGGCCATTTCTCCAGATTTCCTGCCCCCCACCTCCCAATCTCCACCAGGAATTCAAGTTGGCTATTTCCCTCGCTTTCCGCCACCCCAGCTGTTTGCAATCTAGGGCCTCTCCTTCCAAACACCAGAGCCTCCCGTCAGTTTATTCGGTGGCTAGCTACCCAGGGAAGGGCCTACAAGATCATGGATAAGTCTCTGCAGCATTACTATGGCCAACCGGCTGAACAGTATGATATCCACGGCCAACAGCTTCCGCCGGCTGTCCTAGAGATCCCAGGGCTCAACGCGGGCCAGCCTCAGAGTGTGACCAACGTTCCGAATAGGCCAAACATGCAAAACGTGAATGTCCAGGCCGTTCCATCTCAGTCCATGGCTATCAACATGAATCTGTCGATAACGGCAGCTCCACCCGTCAATGTGGCCCAAAATAGTCTCGCCAACGGCGTCAACCAATCCCTCCACCCCGGCCTTCAGAACGGAGGCATTCTCAACATGGCCAATATGGCCAACAATTCACAGTACTATTCGGGAGCGCTCGTTAATCCCATAATCAGCCAAGACCTTCGAGGTCAATCGCTTCCGGCCAGTGCCAACCACTCTTTGTCTGGCTCTCACGGCGTCGCCGGCAAGTTCTCCGACGGCGACGTCGAATTGCTACATCAGCTATATTCCATGGGGGAGCGACACAAGTGGAAGCAAATCACCAAGGAGATCAACCAGCGAAGTGCTCTGAGAAGGGGCGACGACATATCGGGCGTTTCCGACGACGAGCGGAATCCGCTGTCCAAAAACGTTTCACCAACCTATGTGATAAAGCAGTACCAGAACCTTTTTGGGCTTCCTAAGAACCAGAATTATTTCGGAGTGTTGGGGCTGTCAGTTCCGTATGTGGTTTCCGAGAAAGGCTGGGACGACTTGGCTGATACAGAGAAGTTTTCTTCGCCCGAATAGCTGTACGGAGAGAAGTAGACTTCCTCTGACGGAGTCCTGATTCGTACCAGTGCATTGATGCTCGCTTACTGATCGGGAATCAGAAAATTGCCTTCATCGCAAGCTCTTAATTTATGGGCAGCTGCCACAGATCTCTGACGGACAATTCTCTCGAATCAGTCCAACAGATGGTTTTTCCTGTCGTTCGACAACACTTCAAAGCCATGAAAAGTCGACCAAAGAGTCATTACTACTTCCGAGAGCTACTGCCGAGAGCGATCCTATTTATCATGCCGAACTTCAATTTGTCAAGGTTTATTCATGCCTTTTCTGAACTGGAGAAATGGCAATGATGAAGCTCGAAGACATTGGAATTCGCATGTGGATTATTCGAGTTCCCATTTCAAAATATTCTCTTGTCGACGCCTTGAAGAACATTCGTATGTTCTCAATATGCGGTCTTGAGAACTCGGGTGGTTGCGTGTAAACTTGGCACTCCTGAAGTGGACCTTCAGACCGAGTGGGTCACATTTGGTGTTCAACTTGAAATCATGTTTAAACGTGATCTGGCAGTCCCAGAAAACAACTGTTCGGTATGCTAGCAGCCGATTTCTTCTCAGCGACCCTCTGGTCGACCACACATGCCTCAGGTCGTCTGGATACATCCGGGCACAATTACAAGGGCAAGAGGCTCTTTGGTTTGCAAACGTAATGCTATGTCGCTACGGTGAGCTCGGGGGCCTCCAATTACAAAACCTAGCTAGTTTCGAGCAGACATAAATCTCGCTCGAGCTCGTTTCAATTCGTACCAAGACACATTGGAGTGAATCTTCTTGAGGAGATTCATGATCGATCGCGTTAATAGTTTTAAGATTGGCTCAAAAAATGAAGGTTACTTCGGCCTACAATTAGACATGCAGCTCGCCGTAGCCGTTGCCATCTTCTTTTCTTTTTATGTTCATTATGGTTTACTTTTCTTATTCTGTTCATTATCATTTGCTCTTCCTCTCTATTCGTTCTCCTCACACGGCTTGCACACCGCCAACAATTCTGACTGGTGCCCGTCAACATGCCCCAACCCTTGTTCGGGAAATAATTCATTCCTTATAAGCTGCTTCAAGAGCTTGGAGTCTGGGAATCCGTCGTAGTAAAAGTCAGCATCCTGCTTGTCCTCGGACTTTTTCATTTTGCGCCGATAAATCACTTTTTCGTTTCCAACGTTTCCACGCACCAAAACCTGGAAAAGCCCAGGCTGGTCGTACCGAGGCCGCACAGATACTTCTGTCACCAAGTTTTTTTCTGGGTCGCTGAACGTCTGGAGCACTTCTTGCGTATACCAGATAGCTCTATTGTGCCACTTGCACTTTGCACAGAATTCTATGACAACTGAAGGCATGGATGACTGATTAGGATGAATAGGTATGAATTGGTGTTGGTATGATGATCCGGTGGTTGGAACTAAAGAACCACGTCAGATGGATGAACAAGTTGATTATTTAGTGAGTTGATTTGCTTAATCGGTGGTTGACAACCAAAGATCACGTTAAAGCGCCAGATTTGTTCTTAAGATTTTATTTTTGGGGGTTAATCTTGACAGACGCCGAAAGATTATCAACTAGGGATGATTCTGAAAGCTTCTTTCAGGTGACAGGATTCGACTTGATGCTTTAACTATGTACAGTGCATTGAGCTTGGTGTGCGTGGTGGGGTTGTTTAGCTGTTTAGATAAGAAAGATTACTAAAAAGAAGAAGTGCAAAATGAAGCAGCTTTAGCTACTTCCGATCATTATTTCAATCTTGTCTAGCGGTCTTGTTTCTATTGTGTAGTTTGTTGTCGTGATATTCGTCGTTTTGAATTCCGGTAGTCAAGAGCATTTTCGAGTATTTCCTCAGCATCAGCGATTCCATTTTTATTTGATCTCTCCTTCTGCTTTGTTCCTATAATTTTTTTATTTATAAACCTCTTCCTTTTTTATCTCGACCTTCTCATATCTTCCGGTATTTGTTCTCATTTCTCTCCCTTTCACCTCAATTTCCTCAAGTTAAAATAGCTGAAGCGAAGTCAGCTGTGCCCACATCGAAACAGAAGGAATTAGGCAATTGGGAAGTTCTCTAACGAAGATTTCTCATCATATGCCATGGACCAAGGACACAACTAGCGATACACGCAAGGAAGCATTGAGTACCACTGGCCATGAATTGAGAGTCCAATGCACAATAATTTTACTTTGTACTACCAGCGCCTTTCACGTCAATAGCAATAGATTGCAATCTTACTGTCTCATAAGGAAGGACATTCAGATTAGTGTCAAGGATCCAAAAAGCATTTACATCAACTGCACCTTTCAAAGGCCCACAGAAAAGCAACAATTCGGAAAACTGGATGGGGCTACCTCTCAGGATACTAGCGATTACACCAGGACCCAGGAGTGACAGCATCGGGATCGGGAAGGCTACTAGGAGGAAACATCGATACAGCACTCAAATGTGTAAGCCAACTCAAGCTTTCCTAGATCTATCAGCCTTCCCTGTAAGATCTAGGAACCTTAAAAAAGGTCCCACAGGACGACGAAACGTTGACAATGCCTTCTTTTCTGGAACGTGGTGTCAAAGAAACGAAAGTCATCATTCTTCAGGATCAAGCCGAACTTCGTAATTGACAGTCAAGTCTTCCCAGATTATTAAGTTAACCTTCAAAAAATCACGTTTGTAGCAATTTTGGTGTCGAATGATATGAGTATTCTGCGATATGCGAAGACGGTCAAGATAAGAGAATCTTTATGCATGAATTCCTCCCTTCTACTGGAGTCCAACTAGGCAGCTTATTCAATTATCAAGCTTTATTCCAACTAACTTGGTCCGAGGAAATTTACAGCTACGAACTTTCCAATGTTGACCTGAACAAGGTCGGGAATCTGAGATGCCATCCCGATGCGCCAAGGTTTGGTCGTTTTCGAAGTCTAATTTGTCCAAGAATACTGTCAGGTCTTCAAATCGCCAATATCCACCATCTGGCCTGTATCACATGACAGGTGGTCCTCTCGTTTTCGAAAATCACCACTACTATCGTGGTTTTCCATATCAAGAAATTTTATTCGGCAAGAGAATACACCAGCATTTAGCGATCATCTCCACCCCTTACACCTTCTTTTCCCTCACGCCCTGTGGAGCACGTCCCTTCATATTCTATACAATTCTATAACGTCATGCTGAGCCAGTCCCAATTATTCCGATGATCGTCCTCTTGATCCTCCATCGCCACTTCTGGCTGCTGCATCGGCACCCACTCCTGCTCTTTGTCAAGCTCGTGGATCGGGTGCAAGTATTCTTCTCTGCCGGGCCCAAATGACCCCGGGGAAACCGTCCAGTGACCTCTGGTGTCTCCTCCATTATCTGCTTTCTCTGTTTCGACCGATGTCTCCTTCTTATTCTTTAATGTCTCCTCCTTCTTCGTTTCCTTCGTCACCTCTTTTTTCTCCTTCTTTCTCGTCTCGGTCTTCTTGCGGTCCTTGTGGATGGGCGTTGGATTGAAGTCATCTCCATCCCAAGGCGATACATTGCTGGGCAGGCTTTGTGCCGGGGTTCCCTGACCCAGCACCGATCCTTTCTTGCCCAGGGTATTTTGGCCCCGTTGTCTTTTCTTGATCACATCGGTCTTGAGACTGAGCGGACGGACGGTTCCATGCAATTTTAAAAACAAGCCACAGGCGTTGCAGAGCGGCTCACCCTGTGGGTTTCGTCTCCATAATGGCGTTGTTTTTGTATGGCAATTTGTGCACTCGACGTTGGCGCCTGGAGTGACAGGTCCGACTCCGGCGCCGGCGCCGTTGGGGCCACTAGGAAAGCCTGAAGGGGAAGGGATGGCGGCTGCCGGCAGCGGATCCTTGCGTTTTTTAGGTGGCTGTTTTGTCTTTTTAGCCTTTTTCTTGGGGGTGGTCGACCGTCCCAATGTAGTTGTAGCTGTTGATGCAGAGGCGCCAGACAGAATCGCCACGGGGCTGTCGTCAAAGAAGCTGTCGGTCCACAGGTTTGAGAACAGATCGGGAGGATTGGCGGGCCCCCCAAACGAATCGAAATGGCTGAAGCCCGGTCTGGCCATCATCCCTGAGATCGTCTCCACAGACCCGGGAAGCGATCCAGCTCCAGCGAGTCCTCCTGTGCCGGTGAGCGACGCCGGAGTCATGCCGGCGACTCCGCCAGTGACGCCGCCCGTGGAGCCGTTCGAGCCGTTGGTGCCGTTTCTCGACCCCATGGCGTTGCGGCCCAGTAACGCATCGTGGAACGTCTGGCTAGACGCCACCGACCCCGACGAATGGTCGTCCAACTCATAGGGCGTTTGGGAGCGCAGGGGATTAAAGTGGTCGGCCACGCTGACGAGGGAGTTGTCCTGGCGAGGAAGCGAGTTCTGGAACGACGGCGGATAGGCGAACGGCGCCTCATACAGCAGCAGCGGCGTGGGCCGTTTTGGTGGTAAATACATTCGAGAAGGCTGATTTTGGGACATGTTGCCTTGCATAAGCGGCTGATGGGCGTGGCTGATGGGTTGTGGAGCGGACCCGGTGAAGAACGGTGGGTTGGCGTCGGGGTAGGTCTGTCCTGGCGTGCTGCCCTGGCTCTTGGAGGGGTGGTGGGCGGGCCCATTGGCTCGTTGTCCGTTGCTCTGTCCCGCTAGATTGTTCTGTCCAGCAAGATTACCTTGGCCAATGCGTCCCGGCGTGGGCTGCGAGGTCTCCAGCGGCTCGTATCCATACGGTGTGAACGGCATGTCGACGTCCATGCGGTGAGGACTGCCGAAGTTCTCGTTGGGGCCTTCAAAGGCCAACGGATCGAGCGAAAACGAAAACGCATGATGGTCGTCGAAGATATCCAGGGGCGCCGGGTGCTCCTTGAGGACCGCCAGCAAATTCAGACGAACAGGGTGGGTTTCTGCAGCCAGCAAAAATGGCAGCGCTGGCGCCGGACGCTTTCGGGACGCCGAAACCTCTTCCTGGCCCATTCGGCGGATATGGGCCACGTAATCGAAATCGTCGGCGCCCACGTCGCCGCGCGGAAGCCGGTGGTCGGTCTGGTTGATGCGCAAGTGGTGTAGAAGTGGCTTCATCAAAATGTCTCGCAACAGGCCGTTGGACTTTGCAATGTTGCTCCGTCTTCGGTTGACAAACATCATTCGCCATGTGAGATTCTCCATGCGGGTGCGGTACGGGAGGAGGTTGCGGGCGTTTTTGTACATCAGCCAGAGCAGCCTTGCTGACGATTCTGGCGTATCCATGGCGGGTAGTTTTGTGAATTTGTGATTTTGGATTTTGGTGATGATGGAATTGTGGATTATCAATGGTGGGCAGGACGTTTGGATGCAAGATAACCAAAGGGTTGTGGGGCTTCACACGTGAAGGCGGCGAGCGGGTTTTGATTTCCGATGGGTAGTTTCAGTCTGAGAAGACGACTGGCTTGAAATTCTTACTTGACTTGCTTATTGGACTCCCCTGCTGTGGAAGATACGAGGGGTGTCATTGGAGACTGTGCAAGCCGCTGCCCTCGGATGTCTCGTTAGACGTCCTCCTCCATGCAGGCCACTGACCTTATCACCAGATATGGCCGCCTGCTATTGGTGCGATACTGGACGGCGTGTATGCACCGGCTAACTGCAGAAATGGTCTATTGTCCGAGGCATGCCCGTGGAAGATGGGTTGCAATGATGGCAGGTAATTCTCGAGCACCAAAGAGCGTTAAGGTTCATGAATCGAGATTTGTGAACCTTGAGGCTTGGAAAAAATGAGATTTTTGCCTAAAACTTGCTGTTTGGTGCCATACCGGTTTTTTTTTTCCGGAAAAGGCTAATTATTCCGTTGCTCATGGGTTTGGAACGTCAGCCCGAGAAGAAGCATTGGGCCCATGCACGGCGGGTGTCCGGTGTACGGGTGTTCTGCGTGGCAAACGGTGTCTGGATGTTTTGAGCATGGTGTACGGGTGTTTTACTTTTGGTGTATGGATGTTTCATTAATAGTAGATGTACAGGTTTCTACACATAGTCTACACCCATACATCCCATGCCGTATCGGTTTCGCTGCATGCTACGCCCACTTCCACGCATTATCCTATCGCCTCGCGTCACCTCCGTACATCCCCGTGTCGTTCGCCCGCACGACATGCCGCACCATCCTTGTCCGCACAGTTGCTTCCCCCCAAATGTCGCCATCAACGGTTTTTTCGTCACCAACCTAACCTTCTCCTGCCATCTGGCCCTCTTTCCTCCAGGACGGAAAATCGCCACCTTGAACGCAGCCGCCATCAATAGGAAAAACCCGTGCATCCCTCCCGTCGTCTTCTCCTCCCGGTTTTTCGCCCTCCAAGCGTTCCCTGGCTTGCACGTTTCCTTTTTCCCCAGTGTTGCCGCCACCATTCGGATACCATCGGCCAATCTCCCAAATTGTCCAATTTTTCCCGCTTCTAGAGGTCTGACTGCCTTCTAGCTGTTTTCTCCATTTGCATTGCCACCTCCTCGCGTTCCTAGTCAATCGCCGAGTGGCCCCTATTTCTCCTTCTTTGTCCATAAATCCAAATCTCCAAACTTGTCCTCCGTCATGGCCGCCAGTTACTCCGATATGTATCCCAAGCGGAAAACAGAGTTAGAGGACATCACCAACCGACACAAAAAGGCCAGGCTAGATAAAACAAGCTATCCTGTCCAAGAACGGCTGCCCTCGCCTTCTTCTCCTTCGTGCCTGCTGTCGCCACACAAGCGCAACAAGCTGGTGACTTTTGAGCTCCTGAAGAACCGCCAGTATGAGGTGTCGCCACTCTTGACGCCCAAGGACGACGACTACGAGTCCGAGTGCGAGGCGGCGGGCGACTCCACCTCGGTGGCTAGTGAGGCCCCTGTGGCTGGTGACGAGGCGTCGGTGGCTAGTGCTGCTGCCACCGCCCCTCAACTGCCCCTCCAGCGCCACCAGCACCTCGACGAGAACCCTGACTACACCGCATTATGCGCCACCGGAGACTTGCTCAACGATACCAAGCACCGCATCGAGTCCCACATTGCAGAGCTCCGGAAGCTCCGTGCCGCCGCCCAGGGCGGCTCCAAGCTGGCCTTGGTGGAGTTCTACGTGGCCCTCATCTACCACCAGGCCCGTTTGCCTGGCCAACATAAGATTGTGCGTGCTCCTTCGGTTGATTGGGCCAAGTATCACCCGGGGTTGAGCGCCGTGTCGCTAAACGACTGTACGAACGCTAACGAAAATATCTTCAGGGCCTTGAACGTGTTTCGGGGCTGACCGTGTATATTACAAGCAATAGCATCGGCTAGCAAGTGTAGATTGCGAGTGTGTCATGATCGCCAATAGATGTTGCCTGCAACGTGTAAACTGGGATTAGTGAAGATGCTTTTATATAGCAGATACAAGTCTCTGAAGTATTTATCCATTGTCGAATATTCTTGTCTCTTCTCTGATATTTATCATCTCTTGATTCTTCCCTTGATATTTCATCCATCTCCTGATTCTTCCCTTGATATTCATTTATATCTTGTTTCTTGTCTCGAGTTTTATCCACTGTCGAATATTTATCATCTCTTGATTCGTCTCATGATACTCATTCATCTCTTGATACATCTCTCATACTTCCCTCGAAACTTCTCTCGATACATCTCTCATCCTTCTCTTGAAACTTCTCTCGATACTTCTCTCATACTTCTCTCGATCTCCCGATTCTTCTCTCAGGTACTTCCATTTTCGAATATTTATCCGTAATTCTTCTCTCGATATTCCCCACTGACCCACACGTCATGAGTCTAATCAATTCCTTCACACCAACACTTTCTCTGATTCAAGCGGTTCTCCAGCCTCTCCTGCCTCTTCTATTCACTTCTTGTCCTCGTCCTCCAGGTCCGTCACCAAGAATGCATCGGACGTTACTGGAACGTCCGAATTGAGCGGCTGCCACTTATCTTCTTTCTTTGGGTGCGATTCACGCTTGGGCAACTGTGGCCCGTTGTCTTCGTCCAAGTCGACCTTCTTGCTGAAGTCCAGCGCCAAAATCTCGGGATCTTCGTCGAAGCTCTTGCTCTTGCGGGTGTTGGTGTTGAACGACGATCCTCCTAACGCTCCAAACAACTTGGGGCTCTGGCCGGGCCGTTGCGCCTGTGGCCGCTGTCCTGGCTCGGCATCGTCCTGCGAAAACTTCTTGGAGATTCCCGACACCCAGCTGTTGAGGGTGGTTCTTGCCTCCTCAAAGCCCTGGGTGAACGACTCCTTGATTTGGTCAAACTCGTCGGGAGAGTCATCCGCCGGCGCGGGTGGCAAGTGTTTCTGTCTGTGGCCGTGGGATCTTCTGCGTCTGTCCTCGCGCTCAAATTCCTTCTGCAATTGGCGGGCTAAAACCTCGTCGTCGGTCAAGGTGGGCTGTTTGGGCGCAGGCTCGCTTCTGGCCGCCACCACCGGCTCTGGTTTGAAGGAGGGGTCCAGCAAGTAGAGCAACGCAGTGAATGCTGGGTCGGCACGGCCCTCGGAAGCAATTAGCACCGCTTCGATGTACTTATCTTCAATCTGGGGAAATGCGTCCTTCAATTCCTTCTTAATCTGAGATCCAGGCGAGAGAGGACGCGGTGGCGGAGGAGGAAGGTCTTCTTGTTCGTCAATGGTCTGTGGGATTTCCTCTTTGTCACTTTTTGGAGCGGCTATTGGCGAATCTTTGTTGGATTCATCTTTGGCGGCAACGGCGGTGGCTGGCTTTTCTGGTGCGTGACCAGCCTTGGCGGCATCCGCTTTGGATACAACCGAGACGGTTTCGTCGAGCGAAACGGGATCCGTGGATGCAATTGAGAGTTTTTCTTTGCTCATGGCGGGCAATTTGGGAGTTTTATGTATTGCTGGGGAAGTTGAGCATGAGATACGGGGTTGGATGGTCGTGCCAAGTACAAGAAGCTGGGCCACCTAAGACGACGGGCGCCCTAAGAAATATTTTGAATAATTCTCTTTTTGTGATTCTCTTTTTGTTTGCTTTACTTCTTCTCCTCTGGTCCTTCCCTAGCGCACGTTTTCTCGGGATTCACGGAGGTTTGTTGTGTCCTAAGTTAATTCTTATGCGCAACGGCTATACCGTTAGCGGGTTTGCTGAATGCATCTCTGGGACGATTTTCTATTGTAAGTCTGTTCTCGTCTTCATTCCTTGTCTGTCCGAATGTTTAGCCGCCGGCCCTGATGCAATGGTTACATGTGGTTGAGCAACCTTGCATGGCGACGCAAGGTCGCATCGAGTCGGTTGCACTAGAATAGCGGCATGTGCACAGAGCGTGGCTATGGCACCGTAGGATAGGGGAAAATTGCGGTTGTGAAGTAGAAAATAAAATCGTATGTTGGGGAAATTAGAAGTTACAAGGTATCGAGGATGTGACGATTTATTGAGGTTGTAGGTGCTGAAATGAGCGAAATAGAATCACGGAATTGGCCATACACCAACTCCAGTTAGCCGTCTGTGAAGACAAAGAACTAGGAGGTTACCAATGCAATGCAACGCCTGTCGCCAGATGCAGATAGTTATGGTCAATAGGAATGGCAGCTGATTTCTGTCTGTCGGTCCTTTTCAGATAAATGTCTTCAATTAATCAGGCCACTCGAGCTGGGTCAAGTGCGTTGTTTCCAAGATCTACTGGATTTCCGGGAAGTAGGGTGATTTTTGATAATTTTCTATTCCATTTTCGCCTGCTTTCCAAAGGATCTGGCAGGTATTGTTTGTGGTGAAGCCTGAAGAAAAAGAAATAAAAGTTGTTTCGAGGTATCGACGGCTCGAATAAAGAAAGTAGACTATGCGGTTGAGCAATTTTTTGTTTTCCTCTAGTGACTCGGTTCTTTTTTCCCCCTTGGAATTCTTGCCTCAAGTCAAATTGCTGCGTCTTAACAATACTACTGGATCCATAGTAACCAGACTCCTCCTTATATTGGTGATTGTTGTCAAGCATTGCCAGAATTTCTGGAAAAGCAATTGATCATCGTCAACAAATTGCCGAGTTCTCGATTTCAAAGCGGTTTGTTGGACTTCATGCCAATCAGATCCCTTTCAGGGATTGAATTTTTTTTTTGGGCATTGAATCTTCCGAATTTTTCTCTAACTTCTGTTTCCTGAAAGAAATGTTGTTCTGGAGTTTATTCCTGTTTTTTGTTTGAAAAACTTGAAGATCTTGTCTCTCTGTTGTACGACATGTCGTTCTAGAACTCGGAATTTTATTGTTCTAGGGGATATAATTTGTTCTTGGTGATACGATTCGTTCTTTGTGATACGAATTTCCAGAAGCATAATCTTTGATTGCTAATGAGTACGTTAATAACAAGGACTCCTGAACTTGTAAGTACTTTGATGTCTCATTGAGCAAGATTCTGTACTAGATTGTACCCCAATCATCATTCTTGTTCTCAGGTGTTTTGTTATCTTAGTTCTTGAACCTTTTAAGAGTTTATTTCATTTATTAGTCGGCCATGGACTATCAATGGTTCCGTTTTCGCTATCCTTTTAGAACTCTGTTTTTCTGGTATTCAACCGTGAAGCCCTTTTACAGATTGTGGGTTACATCTTGTTGGCAGCCGTAATTCTAGACGACCACATACAAACATATGAAAATAATAAAACCAACGGAAAATAGAGGAATAACTACCAACTCTAGTACAAATGAATCCTAGTACAATTGTATTCTTTTTCCACCTCTCCGTCCCACGACTAAAATTGTCGCATAACAGCGCACTCGCAAAAAACCTCCAAAATACAAAATACAAAACACACTAAAAACCGTCTAACCCGGTAAATCCATGAATCCATAAACCCGGTAGAACCATAAATCCTCATATGACTCCATGAATCACCCGACCAACTAATCTCATAAAATTCCATATCATCACCGGCGAATTTACCAAGTCTAACCCAGCGCAAACCCTAGTCGCGCACGTGACCAATCATCGCTATAAGAAGCAAAGTTTTTCCACTTTTTCCTCCATTGATAGTATTATAACTTTCTCCGACAATATGCTAGAGCTTTGTATCATCTCCATTGATAACAGAGTGTGGACAGCGGAGGCATAATAAAGGTTCACCGGCTTGTTTGTGGCTGTATTGTGGCAGTGACAAAAGCCAGTATTCCGACATCTGTAAACGCTTCTTTCTCTTCCGCCTACATCATTTCGTTACGTTGTCTATTGCTATGCATACCTAGGCCGACTCCCTCAACTTGTCCTTGACCTCCTTCAACTCCTGTTTTCTTCTGTTCAAATCCAAAATCTCACATTCCTCCCACACATGCTTGTCGTGGTGGCAGTCCACCTTGGAGTTGGCACTCTGTCTGATGAGACACGTCTGGTAGAGAGCAAAGTAGGCGGCGCATCTGTCTCTCCATCTCAATGGAACCTTGTACTTTTGCAAGTCATCTTCCGAAACTGGCGGTTAGTAAAGCGGGGCAAAAGATGGCGGCGATACGGTGGCGACGATAATTGCAGCTCTGCCTGGCGGCTAGACTTTTGAATTGGCTGAATCTCTGGATTTTTGGATATCTGGATTTCTGGACTGGATTTCTGGATTTTGGATTCTGGATGGAACTCTCGATTTGGATTCTCGATTGGACCGCAGGGTGCGATGTTACGAGAAAGGTCCGCCGGAGCTAGCCACGTTAATAAAGGATCAACATACGAAGAGGTGGGAACTCAGTCACAGCCATTTTGTTAGCGTCTGGAAAGAGAAATCTGAGCAGTTGAAGGTGAGGTTGGCCAATGGGAGGTACGGTGTTTACCTTGCTGGTATCTGCAGGACGGTTGCCTAAGGCTGGGGAAGGTACTGAAATGGAAAGGCAAGAGGAGATAAAGTAGGGAAGTTTAGAGTAAGAAATGTAAGGTTTTTCGCTTATTTCGTCTGTTGTCATCGTTATTTCCACTTTGTGGGTACGGCATACTTTGAGAGTGACTGGAGAGTGAAGCAGAGGACCAGTGTAATAGTTTACAGTGTGTACTCGAGCTAAGAAAACGTAGTTAATCCCAATAAAGATAGCGAAAAGGGAATTATTTGAATAGTAGCCGTGGCTTGCATAGTACGATCATAGGTGGTTGAATTGAGTGAAAAGAATAATAAGGAACAAAACCCTGATTGTCGAGCAATCTATTCCAACCTGCGAACTAGTAACTACGTGAAATGAAACAGAGACGGGATTTCCATGAACGAAGTGAGCTTAAATGAAAGACAATACAGATAAATATGACTTGTGTTCGAATATTGTAGGCAAATGAAGCGGGGGACAGAGCAACTGTCATTCATATAATCTCACAAATGCAATGGAGGCAGAAAAAGGAAGACTCACAAAGTTTCGACCCACATTGACCTAAATCCAAACGGGAAAACCATCGAAATAAAACATCTATCTCCCTACCTTCTTCTGACCACACTTGTCTTTTTCTAGCCAATCTATGGTACCAATTTGTTGATTGGCGTGGCCCATTCTCATTATGACAACCAACTTCATCCAAGTACATCCAACTTGCCCCATTCATCTCCAATGCTACAGCAAAGGCTGCGTAGCGTACGAATCTGAAATTCCATGTATGGAAACTTAATCACTGTACTTCTCAAGAATCTTTCTCAAGTATCTTCATATTCACATCATGACAGTCACAATCATATCACAAAACTTCCAACAGAATCTCAATAGCCACAATCTGAGCCACAAATCTCTTCTCAACATGCAATCATCCTCGTCTTTTCGCTCCATCTACACCGTATCTTTAGGTCGTATATTATGCAATAGTTACTTCTTGCCGAGTCT
Organism: Sungouiella tsuchiyae; assembly: GCA_030566995.1. Taxonomy (NCBI): domain Eukaryota; kingdom Fungi; phylum Ascomycota; class Pichiomycetes; order Serinales; family Metschnikowiaceae; genus Sungouiella; species Sungouiella tsuchiyae. The sequence continues at coordinate 28,346 of JAJLRO010000052.1, forward strand.
CTCCTTCAAGGCAATGTACTGACACTCGTAGAATTGGTCTTTTGATGCCGAACAGAACGACGTGCCCTTATTGAGGCATTTGTAGTATGTGACCAAATGGGCAGCACATTTGTCTCTGTTCAAGAATGGAATATCGTTGTCATCCAACTCCCTTTGGGATGCTGCGGTTAGTGAGCACTTGTGGCGGTAATCTCGAATTTACGTACGGATAGCTGGGAACTCGTATGCCTGGGCAGCTTCAGTCATGTCGATGGAGAATGGATAAGGTGAAAGAGATGTTTTGTCATTGGACAGCTTGGATGCGACCCACGTGAGACGACACGTGCTACACGTGACAAGTCACGGGATTTACTAGTGAGCACGTGACCACTGGTCATGCTCCTTGCTAGCACATTCCCTTCCAGCAACACCGCTAATATGCATGGCGACGTGCATGTGCGCCCTTGAAAGAACCGCATCTACCGTTCTCGCCTTGCACCGCCGTGCACCGAGAACACTTGCATGCGATGCAGGAGATATCACGGTGACGTTGCAAATCGACAGTAGATGCGCCACGACGGAATCTCGGCGATGCCACTGCCATGAAGGCCAGGTTGCAAACGACATCTTCACTTTGCACGTTCTGTTGGGGAGATCTTCTTATTTGCGCCTTCTTCATTGCTCGCAAGATTCAAAATCTCTTGTTTGTTCTGTAACCTGTGCAAAGCAAACACAGGAAAATTTGGCTGAACAATAGAATTTTTTAATAGAATGTTGGTAACCATGTCGTGCCTCGAAATCCAAAATAAGGTTCGGGACAGGGCAACAGGCGATACTTACCAACTACGGAATCCAGGGTCGGCAATGCTTACCAACTACGGAGTCCTGGGTCCGTGATCCGTTCACAAGAGCCCAGTGAACCTAATAATAGAGTCAGAGCACCACGAAAGAGGAGAGGAGCCGAACTACCGGTGGCTATCTATTATGTCGTCTTTTGTCGCTAAAATGTCCAGACTAATAACATATGACTAATAACCATCAAATGTGGCACCCGAGAATGATCACGCTTATACTAATTGTTCAGCAAACTTTGGCACCAACCACCGAGATTTCTTCTATCGATATCGGATCATGCGTACTAGGGACCCTGAAAATAGGGAGAACTTAGCGTAAACTTGCTGCCAGAGTTTGTTCAATCTTTGGTGCAGCGATTGGATCTGGTAGTTGCTGGACGCAACATCCCGCAAATCGGACGAGGACAAATGCGAATAAATCGCAAGGTAAAACAAGGTTCAATACGATGGCAAGCATACTCCGATAAGTAAATTTGCACTTGGCCCCTTGTCAAATGGCGACCATTTTTTTTGCGTCGTTGCGAGTTGACAATGAGGCGGACGAGGGCTAATCTACAGATTTCTAGCGTTGATCTGGCTCTCGCGACCAGGCTACTCAACTGCACGATTGATCATCTCATCGACGAGCGATGGATCTTACTAGGAACCGATGGGGCGAGGGGAAACGCATACATGTACAACTAGCTCTGTAGCCAAGAGCGTAACGAAGAGGGGACCACGCGTAGCCGAATCGCCGATGCCAAAAATAACATCGGTTCATCGTGGTGTCGAGCAAGCGACCACTGTTCTTGCCCGGTTCGTGCAGCTTGGCTGCAGATGGCTAGAGCATGGGTGCTTCAATAAGGAAAGTTGGTGCGATGGACACAAGCCTGTCACATTGTAAGATGCCGGGTCGCCTAACTACATCAGGGCCTACTTCAAAATGTATGAATCCAGCCTCACAATGTATGCATCGACCCTCACAATGTTGATTCGATCCTCTCGTTATTCGCTGGTCTCATGGTGACCAAGACCACTACGCCACCACCAGTGGAACTCTACCAAGAGAACTGAAACCATTCCCGAGCTCGAATCTTCCGTGCATCGAACGAAACCCTTGACAACAAGGCTCGGAATCCATCCCGTCGAGTGCATGAAGGCGCATATACTTACCGTTTAATGGAAAGGGTCTTCACAACTCCGACCCCTCCTCAGGAGATTACCCAACGGAGAGGGGATGTATCTCGGACTAATCTCATGCGCTTACGTTTCGAGACATGGGACAGCTGGCGAATGCCAAGCTTGTTCGAGTCGAGGAAATCTTGCGAGGGCGATCTGGCCACCTCTTGGATGGCAATTGACGAATCTTGGGCTCTTCAAGCAACTCTCAAATGTCCTTCAACAACCATCTCAGAATTGCATGTGGATCAATGCAAAAGTTCCGATATGCAGGGTCAAGACCCTGGTATATATCAACGGCATTGTAATGCAATATCCGCTTACCTATTTGCCTTTCCAGTGCAACCGCCGGAAAAATGCTCCGAAAATATAATAGAGCCAGAAGTCTCTTGGGCTTTGCCACAATTGCGGGGGAATACAACTCCAGCAACATCCTAGAGGTGCAGCCGCTTGCATTTTGGCCGTAGATTAGACCAAAGATAAGGTTTGCCTGGGCGCTCAGAGTCGGAAGCCAAGATAACTAGTTACACGGAGATAGTAATAAAGCATGATCTCGAATGCTAAATTATTGATGAGTACTATTTGAGTCTCACCTCGAGAAACTAATGGTCACCACATACGGGTTCAGGCGACTCAGTACGATTCATCGATTTAGGCAACGGCACTTCCACAGAAACAAAAAAAAAAAACTCTTCAATCCAGATTAACTGGTAGAGCGTCTCTATTATTGAGTGCACGGAACAAGTAGACGAGAACAAATTCATGAAGACATAAGCGCACCAAAGCAGGAGTGCACAGACACCGATTTTCGGTGTAGAATCTGGATGATCGCTCATGTGCGCATCGGCCCTAGCACATGGTCCGTTCGGTGCATGACCGCCTCGACTCTGCCACGTCCAAAGCACAGATGGACCATTAAAAGAGGGAATCACCATTTGTAAAAGGTAACGTAGTGTAGGGAATTCCGGCGTTGGAGGGAATTTCGACGGAATTTCCAAATGAAGAGCGCATGAAATTGCGGAAAAGGAAAATGGACTAAGAAGGATTCACACAGAAATCAAACCAAAGTCGGAAGGAAGGCGGTACAATAAGGGAGTGAAGCCCAAAGTTGTGGTCCTGACAGCGGTGTCGTTTGCAGCATAGAATTTAACACCATGACCACGACAATACTAACAAAAGGAAGCCCCATGCCACTCAGAGATGTACTCATCGCAGATTTGCAAGATGACAATACGACGCGGGGTGAGGGCTCGTAACAGGAGCCTCATAACGCAGAGGAGAAAGCTTGCGTTGGTAGCCCCCCACCGCGGCCAAGCACTGCATGAGTTATTAAGACCAAAGTTTACCGCGCTACATGGAACCCATGCAGCACACCAAGCATCAATGCCAAAAAGGGCCCTACAGTTGTGTGGATTGTTCTACAATACACTTGGTGTCGGCTACGTGCATACGGTCTACGAGCAAATAATATATAATACTTCTTCTCCCCCACAACTTTTGTCCGATGCTGACTAAACTCCTCCTCCAGTTGGAACAAAGTCTTTCCAACGATTCTCTTCTGAATCTGACCTTACCATGTCTACTGACTCTACACCACCCACGTCTGCTGCTCCCAAAGTCAAGTTACCTTCCATCGCTGAACTCACGAACCACCTGCCCACAGCCAGCCATGATGGTCTGCCTTTGCTGCTGATATTTCGGGCTCCCGTGCCGCCAGTCAGACGTCTGCCGCTGGCTCTGATAGATCTACTGGCCACCGTTACGCCTGGCCCATACCAATCGCAGTTTGGTCGTCAATCTGGCTTCCAGTCTGGTTTCCACCGGCCCTCGAACCCTCCACAATACCAGTACTATTCCTATACCAATGTGCCTCCACCTCCAGGGCGTTACCAGCATTCCGTCTACAGTCAGATGTACTACCTGCCACTAGCGGGTGGTGCCAGTGCCAACTACGTACATCTGCCGCCGACAAAGCCATATTCAGTGGCTGAGGTGATCAATAAACCTATGAACAAATGCCATCGGTGCGGCACCACCGAGACGCCCGAATGGCGCAGGGGTCCGAACGGGTTGCGTACGCTCTGCAATGCATGCGGTCTCTTCCACGCGAAGCTCGTGAAACGCAAGGGTGCCGTGCTTGCAGCAGAAGAAGTGCTCAACAACAAGGTGTGCAAGGGGAAAAATGGCCGCCGGATGTCGCTCAAGAAAAAGGCGATGGACGAGTCCAAGAAGCGTATGCGTGAAGCGCAGGTGACAGAGGTCCCACCCATTCCGTATCCCGCCACTCCGATCGTGGCAGCTCCTCCTCAGCATGCTATTCCCGGACCTGCGCCCCGTCACCAGACACCTCTTCCTTCAGCGCCAGGAAACGATTATCTTTACCGCATGGTGCCGAGCACGGGCTCGGTGTCTTTACCGGGAATGCAATGGGGTCCCCGATTGGCGTCGGCCCGCCCTGTGTTGAGCACACCTCATCAATCATTGCCTCCGCTTAGAAATTGAGACAATACATCTATGGCATTCATTTAGAGGTTCGTCGGGACGACCTTTGCAATAATACGAAATTATGGGACACAATGTAGAAGAACGGAGAACTAGGTGAATAAAAGTATGCATGAAAGGATAAAAAAAAAGGGAAGATGAAGGCGGTATGGGAGATGAAAATGTAGAGGGTGAAGTGGATGATGATGGTGTGGATTTAGATGAGAAGAAGAGGATTGAAAATGTGGTTAAGATAAAGCTCACGTTGAATATTTAGATGGAGACGATGTCAAAGTTCTCCCACAGCCAACCCGGCTCGGCATCTGAATGCTCTCAAAGGATGGTTACAATATGTAAACCGTTTTCCTACCTCCGCCTTTCTGCAGCCACTTGCAGTTACGTTGTGCCAAATCACGCCACGATCGGCTGCCTTGGCGATCGTACCTGGCGTGGCCCCAATTCACCCCAGTTGACTACTTCAAACCCAGCTGACTGGCTAATTTGGGGCCGAGGCCGTCCTGATATAGAACTATCACAGTGTTCAATGCGCAACTCAGCCTCGATATGCTTTACGTAAATCTGCGGGATTCGTTACTTACTCATTATTGCGTATGTTCTCAGCATTAACGACTAACACAACTATTATGATACTTTGTTGTTCTAATATTTCTTTGTAGTATTTCTTTCTAATGTTTCTTTCTAATGTTCCCTTTTTATATTTCTATCTAATTATTTACATCTGCCTCGGACCTGTCTCTTTTAATCTTCCCGTCTCAGAAGTCCCATCTCATAAACGGTTTTCCATTGTCTTCTCTAGAACTCATTCTTTCGGGAATTTGGTTATTACAGCTGCTACATGAGAAGCTTGCAGATCATTTGGCGCCCCGCTAAAGCCATGCCGCAGATGCCAGTTAGCATTGACACCAAGTAAATGCCCTCGACCAGTTTTAGACCCTGCCTTAGAAATCTACCTCTGTTTCTGGCCAGAATGTGAAGGCGATGTAGTGAAGGCTAATCTCGAGAATCAGCCATGCAGGGCCGGATTGGCCAATGTCATTTCCGTCGCAGTACACGGGTGATTTCTTACGTGCCTCTGGCCGTTTGCGGTTGCAGAGCAGGTGGGCTCTTTATGGCTTGGCAGGAAAATCTTAGATGGGGAAATGCATCACCAACTGATACCGATCTTATCTAAAAATAGAAGGCATCGTGGACCAGAATGCGATGTGCTACCTGCACACCAACGAGTTGGCAGGAGGTCTCGTCAACAATATGCCGCATGAGCGGCTAAATTATAGTTCGTATCGTGAGAACGGGTAAGCCCAGGGCGTTGGAGTTGCTGTACCTCAAATATGCAACATGCAGAATCATTCGCGCGCAGCGCTGCAAGTACACGCCGATGCTAATGCGTCGCCACCTCGAACTTGCAGATTGGAGATTGTATTCGACAGGTGCTGCACGCGGTCCAGCCCCTCCTTTTTCACAACTGGCCGGTTGTTACCCGCTATTCCAAGGCCATGTCTTTCTCTGTCGGTTTCAGTAACCATGTATGCGACGAGGTCCTTGCTGATCATATCTGCGTAATCTCCCTGGTGATTTTTTGCGGTCTTTGTGGTGGTTCCGTGCTCGCCAACATTTGCCGAAACGACATCAAGCGAACTTGCCTGCATGGGAACATCTGATCTAGAGACGAAAAGTATGGAGGGTATTCTTTAGAATATGAAATTTTCTCCGGAGATGGCCCTGCCTGCTTATGTCCACTCTTGACGGAAAAAATACGTGGCGAATTTCTGCATCGTGCATGGCTCTATAAAGGACTCTCAAGGAAGCGAAAGTTATGGGTAGGATCGTCCCCGCACCCTTTTATCCGTGGCTATTTTTCCGTCGTGTGCTTCGTGGCAAAAGATAATGGATGTATTAGTAGCGTGTGTACTGTGAGTCGGCGCGCCGTCCTGTGCTAATGTTGCATTCCAACCGCGTTGCAGCCTGCGTATTTGTGATGGAGATGAACCAATATCGCCGCCAGTAGTTATATTTTTATGGCTAGCGCCAGGTCTAAGTTGGGAAATAGATGCATATCGCTGGCACTCTCCATATTCCGAAACGTTCTACGCAGTTGCGACTTGTTGTCCAACTCATACTTGATGAACACACTATATCGTCGTTGGTACCCTAATACTTGGATGAAACTAGATGGTGCAAGAATATCTACGTCAAAATAAAGAAAAACTCCCCTCTTCTGAAGTTCGGAAAGTCTCACCATTGGCCACTTAATTGAAAAGAACCGATGCAGGGGTCGATCTGATCGGCCAAAGTCAACGCATTCCGCTGCAGAGTCGCCCGAGTGGCTGGCTCGCGTCTCATAATCAAGAACACTTGCATGCTGGGCAAGGTCTAGGTTCCAGTTCTCCATCTTTTTAATCAGGTTCTCTCGCAGACAGCAGCAAGCATGGAATCAAATTAGCTGTGGCGTCTACAAGATGTGTATATTTATCTGGTGCATGCAGGTTTGCATTACCGGTGCAAGATTGATCGGTCCTTGCGTTCGCAGAAAATAATGATGAAAATAATCTTAAATAAACACGAACGGCACGAAGCGGTGCATGAAAACTGGAAAGGCAATCGGGTGTCATGGCATGCGCATGGCCATCGCGGCCGACTGGAATTGCTTGATGCTTCACGAATATGTTTGTAAGGGACCGAGAAAGTCTATCGGGCATTGGCGACGCATCCTTTTGCAGTTCGCATCCATAGCATTGCGATTTAAAAATTTGAGCCGTTGGGCTATTCGTTGCATTGCCCTAGGCACTGATCGGCCAGGATTTCCCGGCCGTCTTGGGGCACCATTGCTTATAGAAGTCCCCTCAGAATTCAAAGACTCTTTCGAAGTAACATTTCCCTTAGTCCAAAATTCTCATTGCCCTGCATGACCTTCGAATTTGTTAACATCTTTCTATTTTCTGTTCCATGCTAACCGACTATGGCATTTGAGTTACATTATTCAGCTAGTTGGGCCTGGACCCAGAAATTCAATTCTGCGTTTGCTCCTGAACACTTGTAAAGCTAAGACTGAATTTTTGAAATATTAATCTGCTAGATGATTCTCTCATCTCGGGAAATGATCGCTCTAGGATCGTCCATCCATTATCTAGTGATATAGAATTGATAGCTAAAGATGAGGTCGAGGTAAGTTGAAAGAGGCTATTAAAGTTTACGTTTAACATCCCAGATAAATTTTCGCCGTTTTATTCCCCCGGGACTAATCAAAGAATACCTATACAATTCTAGAGTACAAGAATCCCAAGTAATCACACCTGCTTTAATGTCCGAAACACCGAAAGGACAACACCGTAGCGCCTCCAATATTCTAAGTTCCCCAATCTGAAGCATGATACCCATAATTGCAATAAGACAATCTAAAGGCTTTTGCGCTTCAGCCAGCGTTAATTTACAATTCTTGAAAAAGTTTTTGTTTGACTGGTATTGGAGATAGTAGACAAGATTTAAAGGTGAAGGATTTGGGTTATTGCGTCAAAGAGATTGCAACTAGAGAGCCTTGCAAATTCCACCATTCAAAGGTCACTGAGGTGTGGTTACGAAGATTTGCTTAGAATACCAAATAGCGAAAAAAGGACTATCTATGAACAATAGTGGTGGAAAACATCCGCGATTCATTCTTGTGTTCATGATCCCCAAATTCAGGAAACATGGCTAGAGCTATCTTTAGCACTGGCTTCAACCAATAGGCACCAGCCATTACTGATCGTTACGCTTCTTTGGGTAGATTTGGGGTAGGACAAATATTTCGATAAAGAGAGTTGAGGGTAGACCGAACTTTACAAAGATGACAATGTGGCCTTCAATATTTCGTTCTATAGACTCTGGTGATTCCTTACAACGGCCATTGAGATCTGCAATCATTTCGTAAATTTTCTCACATTGACTCATCGTGTGGACCTCGTGCTACCGAAATGACGTTGACCTCATACGATCATTGACTCAGAAATCTTTGCCGAAATCGATTTTCAAATAATAGAGTCAAAAGAGATTATTTATGTTAAAGCAACTTGTAACGTTCTCGAAAACGAAAATAGTTCTGCTTGAAAAATCAAAACGCACTGAGCAGAACGCCAGAATCATCCACCTGTCAAATTTACAATTAAATGCTCGCCCGAAGTAGTTGGTTCCCGGCTCGGGAATAATTGATTGATCTTTTGGAATGGACAGGATTTGTCATCATGTACGCCTGGGTATTAACTCGTAGTGTTGAGCTCCTTTCTTCACTATTTGCTTCTCTCCAGAATCTTTCGTTTTTCACTTTTACATTTCATGACATGTACTCAATGAGCTCTTTTAGAGTTTTTTAGATTAATTTCGGAATATTGCTTAATATCATGATAGGAAACAACTCTTTAGACAGTGGCCACTGTAGTGGCCCTTGGTATCTCTCGCTGGCAGTCTGCATTTTATTCATGGGCCGTGAGAACCGCAAATTGTCAATTCTTCTAGTTGTTCATGTCATGTGTGGATGTAGAGTTTTGGGTTATTGGAAGATTCTGAGTAGTTTATCGGAAATAGTTGGAGTTGTTGAGATCAGGTGTTGAAAGAAAGTAGAATTTAAGATGTGGGCACCCCAGCTGGATAAATGGGCCTCGCGATGTATCACCATGAAAATACGAATGTAGCATAAGACTGCTTGAAACATTAAACTGCGGTGATTGGAAGAATCGCTTGTCTGGTGAGTACCAAGTAACCATAGGGCTTCAATGCAAAGCATAGTTTGATCTTCAAGATGGAGTCAGGAGTATCTAACACAATTGTTAGATGTGACAGAGTACCCAGAGCACTAAAGGAGAAGTTGTATTCGAAAGGATATATGAGAACCTCCCAGATGTTGGGTATCAATGCCAATATTTGACTAGGATCCCGAGCATGTCTAACAAATCTCTTCACTAGGCCTCTACAAAACCAGAACTACATTGATGCCAAAATGAGTTTCACCTATGCTTTTTTCAATGCATACTTGACTGCCTCTAACACGTTGTCATGAACTCCCGCCGAAGGTCTATCCACTGTTCTATCCCAGTCCGAATCCTTATACACCCCCGTCCTCAAAAGCAAAGACTCCCAGCCATTTGAGTTTGCTCCGCGAATATCCGACTCGGGATTGTCGCCAACCATGTAAATCTTCTCGAATGGCGAGTCTGTCACTTCCTCATACAATTTGGGCATGAAATCGTGCTCCTTGTGGCCGTGAAGTAACTTGTTCCACTCGATAAGCACCCAGTGAGCATAGTCATGCTGCACCTTGAACGGCTTGCCCAAAATCGTCAGCTGGAGTGTCTCTTCCGTGGAATTCAACTCTTTGTAGAGAGTTTCGATGATCATGCGGAATGCTCCCTGACCGAAACGCGGCAATGGGTAGTCGTTGGCCCAGAGAAAGTCGTTATTGCTGAAGGCGATGGGAATGGCGGGAATGTGGGCGTTTTCGCTGGGAATGGCCCTCTTGGTGCCCACCAATCCTCCTTCTGAGTTTAACAAGTCACTCACCACTTGCATATCGGTATTCAAGTCCCTAGGGTCGTTGAAGACCAAGATTGCGTCAATTGGCTTCGAGAGGTCAACTTCACGAGCATATTGCTTCAATTCAGAGGCCGTGAACCGGTGACGTGGCGAGATTGCCTGGTCGTTCTTGACAATATCAATTGGCATGACTACATCAGGGAATCCATAATCGAGCGCCACATGACGGGCCTTATCGTTGTCGCCTCCAACAACTAGCACACGGCGGTACTTTCCAGTTTGTGCCCAGTACTTCATGGGCGTATGGCTCTGGACTATCTGGAGTGGAGACAAGTGGAAGTTGAGACGTTCGGAAAGAAAGTCAACGCGGGCCTTCTCGCTCACGCCGCCACCATTGGTGAGAAGAATGAATGGCACCTTGGCCTGATCTAATAGTGTGAGTGCCTCGCGGGCCTGAGGAATGGCAGTGGAGCCTCGAACTAGCACTCCATCAATATCAAATACAAATGCTAGTGGGGACAATGCCAGGGACGAGTTTCCCGATAAGAAGCGGCGGGCTGCTGCACGAGGGGCATTGGACGTCCACTGGGAATATCTAGCGCTTATGCAGAAGCTAGAAAACATGGCGCATGCAATTGGTGATCACCGAATGTTGGATGGATCGCAATCCGATAGCAGGGCTTGATTGCAGGAACGATCGCAGACATCTGTGCAGCCCTCGGTGCAGATGTGCGAGTGCATGCATATGCACAGTAAAGAGCCCCCATTCTGACATCAGTTACATCGCCGTATGCGTCTGTATTATGCTGGTGATCACCATTCATCTCGTAAAGGATCTCAATTTCCCTTGTTTAAATCGGACTAGATAAAGATGTTCGTGGTGGTAAGGCGTCTTCTGCGGCTGTCATCCTGCAACCACTCCGCACACCAAATGCTGTTTTCCGGTTGCATGAATTTCGTAGCCTTCTCAATTTGATCCTTCACAGGTGTCATGACCAGAAATGAGCCGGCGATTACAGCTGGACGAATCGTGTGGTGTACAGCAATGGCAGCGGGATGCGTCTGTTGACGTGCCGAATATGAACTTGCATCGCTTTTAACTGAATCGATGCATATTGCAACACACGAATCCAAGTCAATTCCGCTCATGCATGCCGGCGTGGTCAAAGGTTCGCCTATCTATAGCAAGGTATTGCCGCCTCGCGGCGGCTTTATAGGGGAGTGACACTATTGAATTACTTTTTAGCATCATTATTATCCGGAGTTTACATGGCATGCTTGACGTGCAATCTCTCGCTCTTCAAAGTTTAATTTCCAGCAAATTTTCCCTTGAAACATCCACTGGTTGCCTTCTCGTATTACAGATGCACTCCAGATCTAAGTTTAGCCTAGGTCCTCCACTCTCCACTTTACCCTTCCCTACTCCTCTCTACTCGCTTCAGTCATGCTCGTATATGCTATTATTAATATTATGCTCCGTGTGCAAGTTTGTGCAAAATGCCCCCAATCTCGTCTCCCAGATGTCCCTCTTCCACAACCCAGTCTCCCTCTATCTCTCCCGTCAACACTCTGCATGCGTAGCCAGCAATAAAGAGCCCTGGGGGTCTAGAACCCAATGACTCCACGGCTGCAGGCGCTTTGGCTAATGTTGTCCGAATCACTCTTTGATCGGGGCACGAGGCCCTCTCCACGATAGCGACGGGCAAGTTGTCGGCCCACTTTTTGTCCTGGATCAAATGTGGAATCAACTCGACAATGCGGTGGAGCGCCATCAAAAACACGGTAGTTCTCGAAGGGACAAACTCTGGCAAATTGGGTAGCGTTCCCCGACGGCCTGTTCCCGTGCAAATAAGAACCTGGTCTGCGACGTCTCTGTGTGTAGCAGGAATATTCGAGTAGACCGGCGCCGCCAAAGCTGACGTAATTCCCGGCAAAACAGACGGAATGAAGCCATGCTTGGAGAAGAACAAGAACTCTTCGCCTCCACGGCCGAAAATGTAGGGATCGCCCTGCTTGAGGCGCACAACCTTCTCTCCCTTGAGTAAGCTGGCCAATCCGAGCTCAAGAAGCTCCTCTTGGGCTCGCTCGGCGTTTCCAGGGAATTTTCTGGCAATAAATAATCTGGTTCTTTTCGTAGGAATGAGATCCAACACCTGCTGCGGCACAAGCTTGTCTGCCAAGATCAAATCGGCGGAGTGGATCTCCTGGAGTGCTCCGAGCGTCAACATGGCCACCGACCCCGGGCCGGATCCGACCAACGAGATGGAGCCCTTCTTTCTGGGGCCAACCTCGATTTCATTTGTATTCTCTTCGCTCTTTTGGTATTCCGATGCAAGGTCGTCGACAGAGATATCTGCCAATTTGGAGAGCGGGTAGTACTCGACGATCTGCGACAAAAACCGTGCTCTTTGCGAGGCCTTCTGCTCTTGAGTCTTGTTGAATTCTTCCACTAGAGAATTGAACTTCAGGGTGGTCACTGCATCGTCGTCGTGGGCGCCGACCTCCAAGTCGTAATTCTGGATCTCTTCTCGGAGCTCGCCTACCCTGTTGCAGATCTGGGCGATGTTGGTGGGCAAAGCCCCGACCAACTCTCTCTTGAGTCTCGATGCCAATTTGCACCCTTTTCCAGAGGTGGTCACGCCCATCTGGAAATCTCCACTCGTGTATGTGGAAAGTAGCGTGAATGTAGACAACTCTGGCGAGTCCGACACGTTGACGGGGATTCGTAACCGGCGACATTCCTTCGAAATGGCTGTCTTGAGACTCTCTTCATTCCTCAGTAGAGCGACAAACACCTTATCGACGACGCTGTCCACATCCTTTCTTCCGAGGGTCGTGAGGTGCTCCAACTCAAAATTCTGCTGCACCCACGTCACTTTTCTTTCCGTAATGTGTTCTTGAAGACTCACCGGAAACTGATCGGCCTGGACATCTTGGATGAGCACTGGATGAGCTCCGCAGGCCAAGATAGAATTGACCCGAAGAGCAGCGATGTTGGAGTTTCCGCCAACCACAAGATGCACTTCGTCTTTACAAGCCAAAGAAGCCAACAAATTCATTTGTGGGTAGGATTCAAAGGTAAAACGGTTTGGTTAAATTTTGCAATCCAGTGATTAGGAAACGGCACGTGATGTGATGATAGCTGGAATGCAGGAACCATATGTGGCCAATGGCGAGAGCGGCATAGGAAAGCACGAGAAGAAGATACAGAGAGGAGCCGAGTAGCATAGGTTGACAGATGACGAATATGGGAACAATTGGATAATGCCAAAGGAAACGGCGACCGAAAGATGATGGTCACGTGTATTACAGCACGAGTAATTGTCCACGTGACTCTAGTCACGCTCCTCGCATCAGGTGGTTTCCATCGCATTTCGCATCCACTAACCAACTTTCCATCACCATGGCTCCAAAAAGACACCTAGGCCTTGGAAAGGCCGCCAAATCTAAGAAGCAGAAGAAGGAATCGGAGAAAGCAGAAGCTGCGGAAGTTCCCGAGAACAATAATGAGCTCACAGTCGAAATGGACGAAGAAGTAGACGCAAACGATGCAGTCGGCCAGCTCGTAGCATTGTGGAGAACATTTTTGCTGAGTGAAGACAAGAAAGAGTTGATGTTGAACGGCATTATCCATGAGTGTGACCGTATTTTGCGAAAAAAGCACAACGGTGCCGAAAACGCCCAGGACGACGAGGTCATCGAAGTCAACGGGCTTTTCTATGCCATCTACGCCCAGGCCATGTCAGCATTGGCGTTTTTCCACACAGAAGAAGGCGACATGGTAGCCGAATACTTTAAAGAGGCACGTGAGCGCATCGACTCGGGCCGTGAGTTGTATCCAGAGTCCATCGAGTTGCTTTTTGGTGAGGCCCGGATCTTGATGAACAGAATTCCATTGATGGAAATGAGCCACTTGACGTTGCACACCAAGATCAGCGAAAAGCACCCAGAAATCGCCAGCTTGCTCGACAAGAGTCTTGCCGTGTGGGAGGAGGCCGTCCGCTTGGCGGAAAAACGCAAAGAATACCACCACTTCAACGTGGAAAACTTAGACTTCTTGCAAGCATTGGACGACTTTCTTGACATGGCCGACAACTTCGGCCAAGAGAACTTCGAGGGCGAAGACAGCGACGACGAGGGCGAAGACAACAAAAAACTCGACTTGGCTGCCTCTCATCCGCTCTATTCAGTGAGAGAGCTGGACAAGTACAACAAGTGTTGGAGAGACCACAGTTTGAAGTTCTTGAAGAACTTGGATATGCAGAGCAATCCGTCGGCACAGTTGAGACGAGAATTGTGCAAGCGACTTGGCCAGTCGTACCTCATGGAGGCAGAATTTCCTTCGAATGTCTTCACCACGTTGACTTACTATTCGAATGGAGAAAAGGAGATTAACGGCCTCACGAGGACCGAGGCACAGAAAGCCAGCCAGGAACTTTTTACTAGTGCTTTAAAGTATTTGAAGGAGGCTCAGGACGACCAGGATCCAGATACTTGGGCGAATGTGGCTGAAGCCATGATCTCATTGGCCAACACTCACGATTTCCAAAGCAAGGAGCAGGAGTCCATCTATAAGGACGCGGAGGACCTTTTGACTCGGGCTAACAACGCCACAAACGGTAAGTATGATGACATTTTGGAGAACTTGTTGCTGAACTAGACGATAGAAGGAATAAACGATAATGGGTCATAATGAGATAACGATAATGGGTCATACCGACAATAGGTCATAATATAACGACAATAGGTAATAATGAGACACAATAGGACAATAATGGGACATGGGATAACCTGAGATGGGAGAAATGGGTGTCAGAGTGTTAGTGGAGATGGGAGGTCAGCTAGCGGGTAGACTGGTGAGAAGTTAGTGGGCTGCGTGATCAGCAAAATAGACCGGGTTGATTGGCAAGGGCACCAATTTTAAACGGTGTGAACGAAATAGGTATGGATTCGGCGTCTATTAACGGGGTCCAAGCTCTGGGCACCCCTTTCAGCCATGCTAAACACGCGAGGCAATGGTGCTCTCGCTCTGGAGCTTCATGGCGTTGCGCTCGTGGGCACTCTCCTTGCAGTACTGCAACTCGGTGCACAAGTGGTCCTCCAACAAACGGTGCTTGGCACAAAACTTGCCATGGCAGTGTCCGCAGTCTCCGACCATCCGGAGAGGTGCAGACGTGCAGTTCTTGAACAGGCACCGGTTCTTCTTCACCTTCTTCTTAGGAACCGCAACCAGCGTCTGTGGAGCAAGCTGTGGCGACGCCACAGGCGTGTCGGTGCTGTCGCTCATAAGAATAACTGTGTTTGCATTCAGGTCAGGCGTGATGTGGAACGACTCTAGAGTCTTGTAGTAAGGCGCGAGCTTCTGCCCGTTGTAGATAAGCTTGAAGTCCTGGGGCAACTTAGCCGAGGGCGGACATCCAACTTTGGCAGAGTTGCGCAAATCCTCCACCGTCGAGTTGTCGGGGACGGTCACTGTGTATGAATTTTCTGTGGATAATCTGAAAGTGACTTTCATGATGGTGGCAAAGTGGGCGGGTATCGGAGATCAGTGAGCAACAGCAAGAATAAAAGGGATGACAGGGAAAACGAAAAGGGTAGTTAGGGAACACGAAAAGGCAGTGAGAAAAACGTTGCGGTAGCTTATGGTAGAATCCTGGAGAATATATATGTATTTGGCGCCGGGACAAATGGAATATGAAAGAAGTATGTAGTAGGGCCGAGCGGTGGCGTGCGTCATGCGGTTGATAAGAGGGGGGTCGCACGTGACCGTGGTTATGTGGATCTCTGACGTGGGACGCATTTCTGTCCTGCAGATTCGCTCGCTCCGGATGGCATGGCCTGGAAGTCGGCCAGAGCACACCCGTACACCGGCGGAAACATATTTTCCTTGGGGGGTAAACAACGGAAGTCTCGCTACTTCGCCAGAGAGGGCATGTTTGTCCGTCCTGCATGTAGTGACCGATAGCTGCCGATGAAATTCTGTTATTGCATCCCAGTTTGACGAAATACAAGGCGGGTGATTATTTTTACAAACAGATTAAATTTTGAATAGCCAAAAACGTCAATCTCTCAGTCAGATAATCTTTTTCTGACTATCTCGTTTTCATGCTCTCCTGAGGGTTCTGTCCTTGACTGTCCATTTTAGTTCACTCTTGACTGTCTTTTTTTGTTCACTCTCTTGTTCATTTTCCTCTCCTCTTTTTGTCTTTATTAGCTTGTTCGTCTCGATTGCTCTCCTCAGTTACCGTACACCTGGCGGTTCACGCTCAATGGGCGGTTACTGAGCGAAGGGGCCAACGCCTTCAATTGTGTGTTGGCAGTGATGGGAGCTGCGGCGGCGGTGAGCGCCAAAACAAGCGTTACAAGAAGCTTCATGGTAATAGCGAAGGGATACGGAAGGTAAAGTCACAATTGCTCCAGCAGTGCACTAATCAACAGTTCAAAAAACAGCCGGTTTAACACCCAAAAACGAAAGCTCCTTCCACGAAAAACAGCTGGATTATCGTTAATTTCCCTCATGGACAAAATGGCTGCCTTATAAACTCTAGCCCAGTAACAATGCCAGGGCTCTTATTATTACCGAGGATGGAATTCGCAGCCTGCACACGTCATGCAGCCGGCGTTTGGGCGTTCCACCTACATTTTAGGTGGTCTCTGTTCTCAATTCAGCATGCCACTTCGTTCGTTTCGCCGATTCCATCAACCTCTGTTTCTCCCTTCGCTTTCGCTTTTTGCTGCAAGGGCTTGAGGGGCGAGCGGGCAAGTGACAGGAGTGAGTAACCCGAAACACATCGCCCGCTTCGCTGCATCATTTGTTGTTTTAACTTTCTTCTATATTCAGGTATTCCCCCGCGAACATGTGAGTACTCTTAAATGCTATTTCCGATTGTGGAATGTGCGTTGAACATTCGGTGTCTGGTGCGTGCTGGGCTTAGCACTTCAGGGTTCTCGTCAAGGTCACAAGAGTCGGGCAAGTAAAGGACAGGAATGTAATTGGTGGGCAGAAATTGATTGGCCAACGAATAGGTTTAAGCTTTTGTGTTTCGGGTTGGTTTGTTGGCTGATTTCCTTTTTGGACTATTTTTTAACGTAGACCTTATTTCACACTATTTCCGCGTATTTTCTCGTGCTCAATTATTTTTAAAGCGCTGCAGGCATGCTTCCGCTTTTGATTCTTTGCACTCATATACTAGTCTTCACACTTGTGTTTGAATTTTTCATTACTATTAGCTTGTGCTCTTGTTCTCGTTTGCTCATTAATTGAGGGTGTTTTGTTTCTTCAGTTCGGCTCTTTTATACTTCTCCTCTTATCTCTCCTTCCTTTCCTCACGTCTCTTTTGCTGCCTATTTTCTGGCATATTTTTCTGTTCGACTCTCTGCATCTCATTGGGCAAGCCTGCTTCCACTGAACACGGTATGGGCACTTTTCGGGACATCTTGTTCCTATTGTGCAGAGATTATTGTTGTTTTGAGACAATAGCAGTGCTATTATTGACTTCTGTCTCGGTCTGCACTAATGCAAGAAGAGTCTGAATGAGTGCCACATTGTCCGTGAGTCTCACAACGACAAATCCGAAAGTGTTTAACCGTTCCATCCCTAATCACAAGACGACTTCCGTAATCACGAGACAATTTTTTCATCCGTAATCACGAGACGATTTTTTTCATCCGTAATCACGAAACGAGATTGTCATGTGCTTCCTATAGCCATTTTTCGGCCATCCTCAGATTACATATACTTGTGGAGTGACTGTCGTGACGCTGAAAACTCCTGGACCTTTGAATTGGAGGCCCTTCATGGTAGTTGATAAGAATCTTGGCCCCGAGAGTGGCGTAGCTCGGTTGGCCAAGAATCACACGAAATGTTAGTCAACTCATAGTCCTGCAAATCTTGGAACTTCTGCTGGATACGATGTACTTCGTGGACCTAATTTCCCTCTTAATTTCATAAGGTGATCGAGCCTTCGCAACACAAAACCAATGTCAATTCAAAGCAAACAAGCCGAAAGTACAGCCACTTGCAATATTTCACACATACGACCTGGTGGCTCGAGGAAATTCGGCCTCCGTTACAATCATTCCCATGTCTCATGTTTACTCTGCATGGCTCTCCGGAGCCGCAACTTTGCATCTGGATGAGCATCAGACAGATAACTTGATGAATGTTCGTCGGAATTATTGTCTTTTTTTGATTCAGCAGTTTTGGTGACTCCGGTGGAATTGTTCCTGTCGCTCTCGTTTCCATCCTGATCATCAGTTAGATTGGAAAATATAGCAACATCAGATAAATTCCAAAGCGAGTTGAGTGAATCGCTTCTGTGAATGCCACCATTGTAATCATCCGAAGAAAGAATTGAAGCAAAATCGGTCTCGTTGTCGTTAAGCTGGTTAAAGTCACGATAGAACTCATCGAAGTCATCAAACATCAGAGGCCCGAATCTGTCACAGAACGCCGTCACCTGTTTAGCTAGCTCCCGTCGGGTTGCCTGAAGGTTCTCTAGCTGCAACAGATCTCTATTCTGAGAAATAAGCGAATAGAAAAGTGGTTTCAACGACTTATAGTAGTCGACGGCGATTTCGCCCACACGCAACGAAGCATAGGTGGTGAGAACGGACCATAAGTAGCACAAGATGAATACTAAGAGCTTGTGGAATGGTCCTGTCCATCCAGCCTTGCTGAGCAAGATTGTGGCCACCAATGCCCAGAAGATATAGAGTGTGGGAGCCAAACCAAGAGCCACCAAAATCTTCCATGTTCCAACGACATCTTTGGCCTTAATTTTCACGGTGGATGCGGCGAGTGCTTCCTGGGCCTTCTTCCGAGAATATTTTCTTGCAACAATGAAAACAGGAGCAAACATGAAAACCCCGGGCATAGCCAAAAGCGTAAAAAGCGTCACCTTGAATAACCGGTTGAGAAACATGTAACTTACGTATATCTTGTTCGAGCGGGTCAAGGATTCCACCTGGTGGTCGTGAATGCCCAATTGCATGAGCTTTTGGTTGTATTCGCTCACAGCTTCTTTCAACTTTTTGATGTCGGGCTGGTCTGCGTACATCTGGTAGCCCTTAATTAAACGGCGATTCATTTCCACCACGAGAGGCAACGGAATAGACTCACGGTGGCCGGAAGTGTACAATCTTCTTGCTGCCTGGATCGCCATGAGGGTATCGTAGTCGTCACATGTAACAGTAACCTCTTTCAAGCGCAAAGTGATGAAATCTAGCAATTTGTTGACAACGGTTCGCGAGTCCTTCTCGTACTTTGCAGAGTCCTTTTTGGTCACCTTGATGGGCTTTCCAAACTCCACAACAACTCTGGAACGGAACTTGTGGGCGTGGAAGTAGTTAAGTCCCACAGGGATGATGCTGACTTCCTCATTCGGGTTTTTGGACTGGGCTACTGCTCCGAGTGCCATGATGGCCACTCCGGGTTTCAATGGTAGCAAAGTAGGACGATCGTGCAGCCCCCCTTCAGGGAAAATACCCAACACGTTGCCTGCGTTCAAATGGTTAAAAACGTTCTGGAACACGTAATGGTTATCGATGTGAGGTGCAGAGACAAAGTTTGTGCCGTCGGTGAGACGTTTAATGATCTTTTCGTCTTTTTCCGTGGGCTTGTCGAAGTTGACCTTAAACGGCTTCTTCAACACCAATTTGGTGTCAGATACCACCTCAGCAATCTGGGCGTTTCCGAGATATTCCGGAAGACCCACCAAACCCTTGGCCATTGTATCTGTGGTGAAATGGGTGGCGTGGCCCAAAACGATCAAGTTGTCGTTGTTTTCCCCGAAATCTTCCACCGAGATGGTTCCCTCGGCCGGCTTGACCAAGTCCTGGGCGCGCTCCACCAGAATGGCGCCGCACATGCGTGCTGGGAACCCGATGAACCATTTGCGGAAGGATTTAGCCGCCGTCAATAGCGCCACCCGCCGCCCGGCCATTTTGCGTACAGTGGTCATTACCACAACTGGATCCACGAATTGATTGTGGTGGGGAGCGATGACAAAGATCACAGGGCCCGTTTGTGGGATGTTGAATGTTCCTCTCAGCATCAATTCCCGGAAAAAAGTGTGGATGACGGCGTCAAAAAACCAGATGGTCAAGTCAAACGTCATCAGAAAGAATAGTTGGGTGATGACGGCAAACACCGAGTCATTGGAGGCGGGAGGTGCTTCTTTTTTGTTTTCTGCCGGCTCGCCGGAAGCGTCGACCAAATTTGGCGTCATTTGTTAAATACTTTGGTTGCCAATGTTGGAGTATTAGAAGCAGATGAGGGATAGATAATATGTGGGGCAGTTGATGTGTAGGTTGTTGGTGCAGGAGCATGATTTCTCGTGACTGGGGCATGACGTTTTATGAGACAACGGATTGGAAGGCAATTATGTTTAGGTTTGGGGGAACCGTAGAGATGTGTAGCTTTGGTTAAAATGCGTTGTTGGTTAAAATTTGGTGTTGAAGTAAGATTTGGTGTTGAGGTACGATTGGGTTGATAGGTGTATGGTCCTTTGATGATCGCAATAATGACAGGAAGGAATAGTGAGTGTGAGAAGAATAGTGAGTGAGAAAATCCTGACAAATGACGGGCCCAGAACACATGGACTGTCGCTTCGCTCCAGTTCTTGACTCCTAGCGCCAGCGACTACCACCTCCTTTAATTTCTACGATTTTGCTGAACTGGCTTCTTTGGCCCTACGTTTCGCCTGAATTTTAAATATCACCTTCAAGTTCGGCTCATAGGTGGAAAGTGTAAAAAGTGTAAAATGGTAAGTGTAAAAAATCAAAAATTTTAAGATTTGCTTCGAAAATTGAATACCGAAGCTAAAAGTTTAAAACCAGAGCGGGCCGTTCAAAGGCAGTTCCGCTTACAGTCAATGGCCGCAGTTAAAACTCTCACACCAGTATAATAATAAGATAATGGGGAATGCTATTGATAATCATTTAACGGCAGGGAATAATTTACAGAGTGTACTCGGGCCAAGAAAACGTCGTTAACTCCTATAATGATAGTGAAAAGGGAACCATTTAAATAGTAGTCAAGGCGAACCTAATACTATTCATAGGTTCTAGAACTGAGTGAAAAGAACACTAAAGTACAAAAACAATGATTGTGGCGCATTCTATTACAGAATATAGTTCATATTATTTCTAATGTTTGTCTATTTCTAAGATGTTTATCATCTTCGAACGTACATTATTATCATGAAGATTACTCAATAATGTATAATACCTATATTGTAATAGATTGTACAACCAATCAGTGTTTTTGTTCTTTAATGCTCCTTTCACAATTCTGGATTCTTACTCGCCAACCATAAGGCGCCCACAGACGGCCGCCGTCCTGACCGGCCCGCCATACTGAACCGGCCCGCCATACTGAACCGGCCCGCCGTACTCAACCGGCATTCCTGATGGTTCGCCTTATGTCTTCGGACTACTATTTAATGGCCGCATCCGCGCTACTTTTATATAGTCAACTAAGTACTTCTGTTTCTATTCCTCGATTGTAATCACTTAAACTATTACATATATTTAAAAATATTCCAGTGTTTGCCGATCACTTATTTAACCGACGAACTTGATTTTAACTTTGAGCGTTATCACAAGCATTGCAATCCAACTTCTTAAGTGATTAATAAAACATAATTCACACTTTATAAAATGGTAAGTTCTATATGTCACATGGGCGTCGCCAAATGAACAGCTTTGGGCCAACTCGAAGAATACACTTGTAAAGAGTTATCAAAAGGAACGACCTAAGGGTTACTTAGAGCTAGTTAAAAAGTCCTTGAACGACTTGCATGTTTACATGTTCATCAAGATCTACGCTCTGAAGAGTGTAATTGTTACAAATAACCAAACTGTTACAAAAAAGTACTTATCTGTTATTATTAAGTACGTGCAATAATTTAGTGTACGTCAGTGTGTGCATGTTTGCGAAATGACTATTCAGAGCTAATGACTGGACATGGCTCGATTTCATCTGAAATCCGCCTGTGTACTGGTGAACAATTGGTCGGCCTCTGTTTCTACAGCATCCGTCTTCGGTGCTCTCCTCATGCGAAGCAAAGAGTAATTCCATTCATGTGGATCTTAAGGCATCTCCAATTGAATGCTTGGTCGATCCGTTGGATCCTAAGTATTATCCATGTTGAACAAATGTGAATTAATCAGGTAGTCTGTCCGTCGTTCGATCTCGTCAATCGGTGGGACGAGAGATGCATCAATGATGAGTCGTAACTTATGAGGGCTCGGCTGAGTCGTGCCTCATGAGGGCTCGTTTTGAGGTAGCTACCGTAGACAATAAGACGGTTGACCCATTCCTCAAGCAAAGAATGTCATTGACTCTTTTCAGAAAGCGCAGAATCAGCACCGAGGCTTCCTCCAGCCTCTAAAACTGCCAATTACTCATGAAACGTAGCTGGACTGTCTAGAGCTTGGCACCCCTGATACACTCGAAACTTGTAGTATTCGAAAATCAAATTCAATAATCCTAGAACCCGAGAATTTAGTCCCAGTCCCAAAACACCACAGCTCCCCCACCTCTTCTCATCTCGCTAATCCTCTCCAGCAGGAACCTCGTCCTTCAAGATCCTATTCAACTTCACGCGGATTTCTGTCTTCTCGTCGCCCCGCAAGACATCTCGAACAAACGTCACGTCGGTGTCCAATTGCACCATCTGGAGAGCACCACGCAACACTCCGCAGTACAATTGGGAATACCACAACTCCTTCTGGATCTTGGGGTCCAGCGCCACGGGAAGCTCTACAAATTCCGCCAACGGATTTTCCGCCATCACAATCGAGAAGCTTTTCCCATCCGCAGAAAGATTCTCCACTGCCGGCACAATATTTAAGAACATCTTGAAGCCAACTTTTGTGATCATATCTGCTGTTTCTTTGAATGTTCCACACCGCTGAGCACCCGTGCGCGCCAAAAACTCCTCAATGAGCCGCATACCGATGTTGTAGCCCATTTTATCGAGCTGCTGATTGACTTCGGCGTAATTATTGTTGAAATCCCGACAGAGTTGGGCCACTACCGATCCATAGGCGAGAGTGAAGAGCTCTATGTTCTAGAGGTCAGTATTCTGGGCTGAAAATGGCGAAACCCGATTACATACGATTTTCTCCACATTGTTCTTCCAGATATCGTCGGCTGACGTTTTGGTTTTGGACATTTGTGGTGGAGATAGAGGTTTGGGGCCGGTCTGAGGTGTAGGTTGTACATCCGTACCTCCCATACATGGACTTAGGTGGAGTTACCATATGGGATCTTGGCTGGCGCGCTTAGCGGCCGGAATTAGATCTAAACTGATGGGGTAGCTAGAGGCTGGTTTTTCGGTGGCATTTCGCTATCTCCGGTGGTCGGATGGGCGGTGGGAGAATGATAATGGTTGGAATGTCGTGATGTACGGGTGTGGGCACGTGACCACTTATCTGCCTGCCGCTTCTCTGGCCCCTATTTATCCATTTCTCCTATCTGAACGTCTTTCTAGTTCTCTTGCCACGATTCATTCCCTAACAAAGCTCCAATCTCACGTACCAAATGCGAGAATAGCCTTTTTTCTGCAAATGACTGGCAGGTAACGTGATCGCACCGCATCAGGGTCTATGCATTAGGCCGACTGGAGACGATAATCACCCGATATAAATCTATAAAACCCCTATTGGTGCCGCCCAAACCATAAATTTTCGATTCTTTACATACACCTCAACTTCCTAGCTTTCTCCCTTTGCTTTCCATTTCCTTTACCTTTTTCCACTTCGGAATAATTTCGGCCCTAAACTCCGTGCCGCCCGCACCTTGCTTTTTCGCGGTCATCGTATTTGTATAGTGCACCTTTCTATACTACAATCTGACTTCCTCCTACTCGCCTAGTGATACTACTTGCCCCACCGCCACCACCACCAAATTGAGATTTCAAGTTGCACCGCCACATCCGCCGGCCCGCACCAATCACTAATATCCACCACTAGCCACTATTAGCCACCACTAGCCACATTTGACGTCCCACGGACCACTCCGCTGCCTCACAATCTACCCTAATGTTGTTTACCGCCCCCCAAAACTTCTCTGCGGTGGTCTCCCACCCTATCCTGCCGAAAGTGCTTCTAGTACCTAGAAAGAACCTCGTTGACGGCGTTCCCGATGGCATTTTGGCTCTTATGGCCCCTGTTATCGCATACTGGGCTTACTCCACGTTTTTCCACATTATCGATGTGTACGAGCTAGCGGAAAAGTACCGAATCCATCCTAGTGAAGAGGAGATTTCCCGCAACAAGGCATCGTTGTCTGACGTGTTGAAAGACGTGGTTTTGCAGCACATAATCCAATCGGTGGTAGGCTACTGCTTCTACCGTCTAGATGCCAAGCCTGTCACGGGCAACGAGCTCTACCAAATGTGGTACCTCAAGCAGAACTACGTGCCTTCCTTTGTGCCCGATTCCGTATTGTGGTTTGCCTACAATTATGGGTGGTCCGCCTTGAGAATCGCCATAGCACTTTGCATCATCGATACCTGGCAGTACTGGCTCCACCGTACGATGCATGTCAACAAGGCGTTGTACAGGAGATTCCACTCCAGACACCACCGCTTGTATGTTCCTTACTCGTATGGTGCGCTCTACAACGACCCCGTGGAGGGGTTCTTGCTTGACACGTTTGGAACCGGTCTCGCCGGCATCATCACCGCATTGAGTCCACGGGAGGCGTTGTTTTTGTACACTTTCGCTACCATGAAGACGGTGGACGACCACTGTGGCTACAGATTTCCCTGGGACCCATTCCAGATGATCTTCCCTAACAACGCGTTGTACCACGACATCCACCACCAGAACTGGGGCTTCAAGTCGAACTACTCACAGCCGTTCTTTACTTTCTGGGACAAGCTCACCAACACCCAGTACGAGTTTGTGAACGAGTACAAGGAGAAGCAAAAGCAGATCACTTTGGAGAAGTACCGGGAGTTCTTGGCCAATAGAAAGGCGAAGAAGGAGGCCATGGGCCAGTCGGCCTCGCAGGACTCGGTAATCGAGGAAAAGAAACAAATTTAGAAGTACGTCCCACTTTCAGTGTTCCTTCGGGGCTTCCTTTTCTACCTCAACATGTTGTTTTACTGATTGGTATAAGTCCGAAACCTAATTTCATTTATATAGCACCAAACGGACTTATATAGCACTAAATCGATCATAGCTCAAACGGGCTTAATAATTGCACTAGCGGATTTAGTTATCGGGGGACCCCACCCAATGTGTCACCGGTATGACATGGGGTTACATGCCGGTACCGGCCCGGAACCGGTGAGCATGACTCTGCCAACATATAAGTAGCGCCAATGGCTATCAAATAGTTAACTAAAGACCAAAATTATCAAGATCACCAAAAGTATCAAAATCTAACCATGGCCACTTACTCAGAAAAAGACTTCGACACCGCCCACTACAACTCGGCCAGGCCATCCTACCCCGACCAATTCTACCACACATTGATGGAATACCACCGGCCAAATCACACCCAACTCGCCTTGGACGTTGGAACTGGGTCTGGTTTCGTTGCCTTCAAACTTAGTGAGTACTTTGATAAAGTAGTAGCCACAGACATTTCCGAATCCATGATCAGCCAGTGTAACCTGGACCCACGCACCAATGGTTGCAAAATCCGATTTGAAGTGGCTCCAGCTGAACAGTCGCCAGCCTCTGTGGAGCCGGAATCAATAGACATGATCACCGCTGCTGAGTGTTGTCACTGGATGGACCACCCTCGGTTTTTCCGCGAGTGTGCTCGTGTGTTGAAGAAAGGTGCCACCTTGGCCTACTGGTTCTATTTGGATCCGGTGTTTGTAGGAAATTCCAGGGCAAACGAGATCTACATGGACTTTGCATACGGATCATCGGTGGAAAAGTACGGCGAGACGTCAGAAAGGTTCTTTGGCCCCTTCTATGAGCAGCCGGGCCACGAGTATCTCCGCACAGCCATGGCTGATGTGAGCCCTCCGGGAGAGTTGTTCACCGACATCATCAGACATCACTACCATCCGGAAAAAAACGATAGGGACTACACTACACTCTACATCGAGCGTAAAGTGACTTTGTCTGTGTATCGAGACTATGTGACGAGCTGGAGTGGCTACCATAACTGGAAAAAAGAGAATACTGGAGAGGACACTGTGGATGGGTTTATGGAGGAGTTGGCTGATGCGCTCGGGGTGGATATGGATGTCCCGGTGAAGATTGTGTTTCCCACTGTTTATACGTTTGCACGGAGGAGATAGTTGGTGGCCGGACCGAACGTCCGGTATGCCTGCTTTAGCGGCCATATTAAGTATATCAGTTAAATTAGCCTTCTATTTTAGATGATGAGCTTTGTGGAATTTTATTTTAGCGTTATCAGGTCCAAGCCTACAATTTTTATATGGAAATAACCAAGATTCCAAAGTATTAGTAACTGGACATGCTATGGCTATGATATCGTTATTTGTAATGCCAGTGTTAGTTGAACCTTGGTAATTTCTCTTAAATTATGTTAGAGGCAGTTGATATGGCTTTTGCTAGATCAATATAAGTTTCCGATGTCTACCACGAGAATGTATAACGTCTTCTGTTTTATCAGAGCAAGGAGCTGGTGAAGGATGAATTGCCGTCTTTATCATCTATAAGTGCACACTCAGGAACTAGTGTAGATTTACCTATGTTTGTTTTACACTTAAGAGGCATATCTATTAGGAGCTATAAACTTTGTAGTTACAGTATTAAATCTATGGGATTCAAGATTTTTACCAAGGGAAGTGTGGGAAGCTGGGGATGAGAGGAGTATTCGAAAGCTATAGAGTAAGATGCATCGAGATTGCTGGGTGTTAAGGTTCTCGCTTCCTAGACGTCTTGAAGCAGCACATCAAGCTGTCTAACCGTGCTGGGTGAACATGAGCTTGTTCCAACTCGACTCATGGATTTCCGGTTTCATTATTGGTCAGCTGGATTTTCTGACTGCTTTCGTCTATTCCTTTTACTTTTAACCATTACAGCGTGCTACCGCATCGATCTTTAGCAAGTATCTTTAACTGATTCCAATGCCCTCCAAACCCGATCTTGTGACGATTCCAATGCATAACGGTGATTAAGGTTCATCCCGCTTATTCTGGGTGAAGATAGATGTTCAGTGTTGACGTAAACAAAGCATATTGCCAAGCCCTCGTATATTTATTTCTTATGGAGTTCATCTGAATATCTATAGATGGCAATGCTGTTAGGTGCGAGGAATACGATGTCCGGTCCATCTTCTAGTTGACAGAATTCACAGTATTTCGTTACCCGAAAATCGCTCAAGCTAGTGACCGCTACTCCTTGTTTCCGCTTCATCTCAAAGTCGAGGCTCTCCGTTTTCCATTTAGAGAGACCGAAACATTGAACAATACACAACTTCATATGGATACGGATGTCATGATTGCGGTAGGTTAGGCCTTTGGTGGATTGTAGAGTTCAGAAATCGCAATCGTTAGCGCGAGACAGAAGGTTTGTCTAAAAAGTGATTCAATTAAGGTTTGCATTGTGATCAATGTTGAATTTGTATCTTTAACCAATGCTCATGGAGTTGCGGGTGTTCACTAAGTTTGTGAGATTATTGAATATTTGCGAGAACAATCCAAAAACTGAGAGACAAAAAGCGACAGAAAAAAACGGAGATGAATCGTACGTAAACGAGGCAAATCTTCTCTGATCGTTATACCTCATCACCATTTGTCACAATTTCAAGGCATTTGCTGGGCCATGGTGACTTGAGAGGTTGATGTGTCCTTGAATATCAACGCAGAGGAACCAATATTGAGACTTAGGAACGAAAGGAAATGTCCAGCTAGTAGATATTCAGGATATTACAAAAGGTGTGATTTGTATCAGGTTCAAATTTTACAGGTTGATCCATTCCTTGAGGTTCGGTGGCCTGGCTTACATCGAAGAAAAGAACATGCCAAACTGAGAGCAGGCCAATTCAACAACAAAAAGAGCAGGCCAATTCAAGAACAATGAGAGCAAGATCCCTTGGGAGAGACCACTGAAAATAAAAAGAGAGTGTTGGTGTTAGATTATGAGAGCCTCAATTATTAAAAGTTGATACTAGTAAAAGCCAGGTGAACCACGACACGGAAAACTGGGCCAGTCACAACTTCTTTGTGACAGACAAATAGTGCCCTTAACAAGAATTAATTATATAGTATTGACTGATCAGGAGCCCCATGCAATCGGCCAATTTCAGGTCCAGATCTCCACCGGCTAGACTGTCGATCGGCCATTGTGCACTCATGGAGACTACCTACAGGGTGTAGGGCTTCATCAGCGATTGTGGTTGTTTCGAATTCCAGCATCTTCCACTCAATTCTAGTCACTTCCTCCACCTAAACTACTGTCAACCTATACTACTGTCAACCTATACTACTGTCAATTTTACTAATGGTTGAACTGGCTTGAATTGTTTAGTTTTCTCTTCCTTCCTAGTCCTGTACCAGCCGCACAGTCCTATAGAATGTTGTACTATCGCCAGAACACTCTAGAAGTTCCAATTCATATTTCCATGACCGTCAACGCGGCCGCCTGACCCTCAGCCTGACTGCCAGACCTCTCGTGACTAAATATCAATCACCTCTACCTTCCGTTTTTGTATTAGCCAAGTCATCCTGTCATTACACCATCATTACACCCGTACACCATTCCCACTAGTAATGGTGACAAACATGACAAACTATGCCTTCATAACGGCTCGACCCCAGCAAAACACCCGTACACCACATAGTTAAAGCCCGGTCCCCTCCCTCTGCTTACATAACTTAGTCAACTTTACTAACACTTCCTGGTAATACATAATGACGCCAAATCCCCTGGTTGCCCATTTGTTTGTCAGCACCGAGGTATAAATACATGAGGAGCCTTCTCGTTGTCTTCTCGATTTCAATTTTTATTGCAACTATAACTTCAATGACTACTCTCAGAACAATCAAAACTATTATTCCCGGCATCGAACAGGCCGAAGGCGTTGGCGCTACTGTGAGAAGAAGTATTGGCAACCTCAAGATGAGAAACTTTACTCCCTTCTTGCTTTTTGACCACTTTTCCTCCGACGGAACCGGCGGTTTCCCCGAGCACCCCCATATGGGTCAGGAAACCATCTCTCTTATGATCAAGGGAGCTTTTGCCCACGAGGACTTCACAGGGTCCAAAGGCGTGTTGAGAGAAGGCGATTTGCAGTTTATGACCGCAGGCAGAGGCACGGTGCACTCGGAAATGCCGGTTATTCACCCAGACGGTTCACCCAACGTGGGATTGCAATTGTGGGTGGACTTGCCAGAGAAATTGAAGGAGGTTGAGCCCAGATACAGAGATTTGAAGACGTGGGAAGTTCCAGTGGCCAAGTCTCCCGACGGAAAGGTCACTGTCAAGGTGATTTCCGGTAAGAGCTACGGGGTGGAGCTGTTGAAGGAATTGGCCTACACTCCAGTGCAATACTACTACTACACCATGAAACCCGGATCGCACTTCTCACAGGAGGTACCAAAGGGCTTCAACTTTTTCTTGTATGTTTTGCTGGGAAAGAACTTGATTCTCCAGAAGGACTCCAAGGTGTCCAAGTTCGAGAATGTCTTCTTCAACGTCGACGGAGACACCATTGTGGGGGACTACCCGGCCACCGAGAAAGAGGACCTCGAGTTTGTGTTGATAGGAGGCGAGATCTTGGACCAGAAGGTTGTGCAGCACGGCCCATTTGTGGCCACCTCCAGGGAGAGAATCCAGCAGGCGTTCAGCGACTATCAGTTTGCCCGTAACGGCTTCGAGAGATTGAAATCGTGGAAGACACTTATATCCGAGGGTGTCACCGAGGATATGATCAACAATGAGTTGGGAGGCTCTGACGAAGCCAGAGAGAAGCAGAGGCAGGAGTACCTTGCCAAGCTCACCGCTAAGGACGAGCTCTAGTGTTTTGGGATTTGTTTAGTGACAGAATCCGATATTTATTTACTTTGTTTTAATGTAGTGAGATAGATGGACTATCATGAGAAACCTTGTAAGATGTCCTTGTATACGTAATCAATGTATTAATGCTTTTCAATTAAGAAATATGGTTGACCTGTAAATCAGAGAGATATTGATAAATATAAGTTCGATCATAACTAGACTGAATTTTAAGGGCCATTCGGTGGGCAACTTTGCTAAAATGTATTATGGGAATACCATTGGACCGCACCTTATTACCCTTTCATACACTTGAGGCAACAGAGAAGAAAGTTCCATAGATAAAATCATTACTGACTCAATTACCTCATCTCAAGTAATTACTTAGAAGACGAAAAGCTTCTCATAAGAAGTAGCTGCATAGTTGGCAGAAAGTGCGGCAGGAATTAACTAGCGTATGAGCTGTTTAACCTGACAAGGTAGTCTTACGACAAAGAGGAATACCTTTGTTCTTAATGCTATTTTTCTACTATTGTTGATAAAAGAGGCTCTGCAGCGTAATCTGAGGTCGATAAGAGCTGCTGAGGACTGATCAATCCCTCGGCTGTAAATTAGTTTGTAGCACATTGACGATTATTTTTTGTTTCTTGTTTATTCGTGGACCTATGCTGATGTATCTTGCTTCTCATTTCACTGATTCAACTTACAGGGAATCCCAAGGTCACCTCGAGCGTAGGAAACTTTGATATAAATTGTATCAGACTGGAGTTAGACTTATCTGAAGTGGAAAACTGAGCAACAACATACGGCAAAATAGAAGATATTTCTAAATCAAAATAATAAAAAAAGAGCAAGTAAGACGAAAGCAACAATGAAGCAGATCTAGATTGTTGATCCTACGTTTGAAGTCCAGACCCGGTTGTGGCAGTATCTATGCTTATGAAATTGAGCATTTCATACATCCGACCTGGACTCAATTCATGATTCTCGATCGGAGGAAAATCCGCTGAGAGAATTAGTTTCAGGAAGTTGATTCGAGTCGAAAGCGAATGTGATGACCTTTAAAACACGAATTTAACGGATTTCCGTAGCTTTGCAATTGTACTCTACATTTAAGTTTACTTAATTTATTCTTGAGTAGTTTCGAGCTAAGGTGGGAGTGCGAATCATAATCACTAAGAGATGCGAGATAGTAGGACTACAAAAGAAATGATTCAAGAAAGATTAAGACGCCATTAATAATGTTATTTTTGTTAACTTGATCGAATTTTTTCAGCATGCAAGCGGATATTTAAACTAATATGAAGATATATAAAATATTAACCACATACTTCGCAGCCAACATCCAAGGGTCGCGAGCCAAGACCAAATAGCTTCTAGCTACAATCTCCATACACATGACTTCCAGCCACCGGTATCACAAATACAGTCAGTAGCCACAATCCAAATACAGCCAGTAGCCAATCACATTCCCAATACAAATTCAACGCAAATCTAATCACTCTCCACATCTCTCCCTCTCCACCATCACCATCTCAGTCCTACACATACCTACTACTCTCTTTCTGATGACGATGGATATCTCCAACACTGACGTCCAGTACTTGAGCTCCACGTTGGAGACTCACACGGTGACATACCGCACCGCTGCCCGAGATTTGAATATCCATGTCTCGAAATCAAAACAGATGCTCTACGACTACTACAACCTCAATAAGTCGTCGGTGACCGCGTCGTTTGTAGTCACTGGAACGCGTCGGGGCAACACAATTGTACAGATATTTCAGACCGAGGAAGATTTCGCTTCGCAAAAGAATCAATTTGATGATGTCCGCGCCGTCCACGTCTACTGCTTGACGTTGGCCAAAAATCATCCTCTGGCCAGTGAGCTTGCCATGGCAGACCAGAAGAGCGTGGTAGATTTGGCAGATTTGAAGCGCTACTACAAGTTGGGGCTCACGAAAGGAACCGATCTTGCAAATGTGGAGCGTGAAGATAGAAAACAGCTAGAAAACGCTCGCGAACAAGAGCCAGAACGGAAACCACACCAGACGACTTCCACGGCCCCCAAAGCCGCGGCAAAACCAAAGTTGGAGTACCAATCGCGGAAAGAAAAGGCCAAGACTCCGTCGCTTCTCTCGAATTACGTATCTCGAAAGGCAGAAGCCAAGGCAGCGATTCCTACCAAACGAGAAGCTTCTACACCTTCGTACCAGTACAAATCGCGGAAGGTGGAGCAATCGCAGCCGAAAGAGCGGGTGGTCATGTCGAGCGTGGCGGACGACAACGATGATATGGACGTCGATTCGGCTTCGAAGGCTTCCGGTGGCCCGCAGGGGTCTACTGACCTCAACAACCTTTTTTTGGACGAATTGAGTGATTTCAGCGATGATACCAAGGACGACGCCGAAGAAGAGCCTATTGTGGTGGAGAACGAGGAACCAACCACAGAAACGAAAGATACCGTGCACCAAGCCCAAGTTCCCGACGATTCGATCTTCCGAACCATGGTAAACAAGTCCGCCTCGCCTGCACCACAGCCGCCTAGCCCTACTCCGGTGACGACGGTAGACGACGACGGATACATCACCACCTACAAAGCAAAGGAACCCAAGGAGACCAAGGAGACGAAGAGAGCTCCGGCACGTGCGCAGACCTCCAAGCCGAAGGCTGAAAAGAAGGGTGACGGAAAGAAGAAGCAGGCGTCGTTGATGAGTTTCTTTGGGAAGCGCTAGGTAAGAATATGGTAGAGTTTACTATCAATAATGGCGTATTGGCATTTTCGGTTTTCTGTTGACTGAGCATTATTGTTTGGAAAAAAACGGGTAAGAAGCTCTCCATGACTAAGTGTATCACACATAGCGTGTTGGCTGGATTCGATATCAAGGCTCCTTGCATCTGGGATGCCTTTATCATAAAGAAAGGATTTGGCTAATTATAAAGAGGATTTTGCTAATTATAGAGAGAGGATTTGGTCGCATTGTTGGTAGGACGGTAAACGTGGGCCAATTCTGATACTATGAAGGGATTTTCAATCGCATCATTTTTTACATGCTCATGGCTGTTTGTGATCTACAAGCACAGTCAACCGAAGGGCCCGCTCGTCTGTCATGATCGGCCAAAATTCTTGAGTACTTTGGCTCACGGATTCGGTCCATTCCGGCAAAATGTTATGTTGAGGCATAGACTGGTGGAGAAACTTGCATAAACGGGGAAAGATGAGCACAGGGAAATACCAGGACCAAAGAATACCGAGGAGGGAAATACAGATAGTGCCAAAGATGCATGTTCATACCCTCCTGCCTGCAAATAGATTGGCATAAGTCAAAAGCTGGAATAGGCGCATTTTTCACAATGAAGCTTGAAAACGACGAAAACATCCCATCCGTCAACAATAGTACACGAAGCGGTTGGAGCTATCGGCCTGGGGTAAAAGATCCTTTGCCGTATCAGGGAATGTTATGAGTGCGCCATGTCCTGCGCCTGCCGAAAACGGGACTTCTTTCGTTACTAAAATGATGCGGCGAGGAAGCTGCCTGCAGGTGACACATGAGCTGCTGCCGTATTGGGAAGTTTTTGCAACTTCCTGCTAACTCTCTTCAGCAATTCCCCTTTGGAGATAATTCTTTCAAAAGCTACACCAATCTACATAAATGAGCCCCCGTGCCCAGCACAGCTTGCAGCCCTTTTTTTTCTTGGAATATCACACTATCTATACCCATCCATTCGTTTGACCATGAAGTTATCTCACTCCACCATGTTGGCAGTGTTGGCCACCTCTGCTGTGGTCCAAGCTGCTCCTGCCCCCATCAGGGCCCAGGAGTCGACCCAGATCCTGAAGAGGGAAGACTTGGAGCGTGCATTGGCTGCCTACGAAGAATTACAGGTCCTCAAAGCCAAAAGGGCCGACCTTGCAGCCGAGTTGGCTGAGAGAGAATACCAAGTTGTCACTGATGTGTTGACTGCAATCAAGAACACCGAATTGACGCCTGTGGTGTTAAGATTTTTCGTTTCCAACGAGACCTTGAAGAACTTGACTATCTCTGGGCTTGAGTTGGTCATCAGGTCAGGTCTCATCTCGTTGCAATCGTTGTTTGACCTCACTGTCAAGTCTGGCTTGGTTGTTTCTGTCTTGAACGACACTCTCTTTGACTGTCTGCTATATGTGGCTATCATTGACTTGGTCAAAACCAAAGCTGCCAGTCTTCTTGCTGGCCTTTTCTCCAAGAGAGATGGAACCGCCAGAAGACCTTATACGCTTGATGAAGGCGTGGAGATGCTCCGCAGAGACGGTTTGATGCCTCCCAGCATCCTTGATCCGGTGGACGCGGAAAAGAGAGCCGTGGACACTGATAAGAGAGACGTCGACGACATTGTAGTGAATTTGTTGGAGAGCTTGGCATCGTCAGGTTTAGCCTCGCAGGTAGTGGAAACCATTCTTACGGACCTGGAGTTCATTTCTTTCGGCGCGCAGGTGGTCAAGGAGCTCCACGCACAAGGCTTGATCGACCTCTCGAAGCTCATCAGCGCAATTCTGGCTTCTGGGTTGTTGACTCAGTTAGTGGACCAGTTCTTGAACTTTGACACCATCAAGAACATTGCTGCTACTGCTGTAGATGCCTTTGACGGAAAATGCTCTACGTCTCTGAGGAACCTGACAATGGTGTCAACCTCCAGTTACGGCAACCTGACTGTACTGACTGGCTCTAGTTCCAGCTCGGGTTCCGGTTTGTCGGGTTTGCTTTCCGGACTTCTTGGGGGCGGCAGCTTGTTGAGCGGTGCCGCTGGATTGTTGGGGAAATTGCTTGGCGGATCTAGTTCTTCGTCGTCGTCGTCGTCCGGCTATACGACGGCCAAATCTCTGGCCAACAGTTATGCTGTAGGTACTACGACAGCCGGCACAGCGGCCAAAACTTATGCTGTAGGCACCACGACGGCCGGTGCTGCGGCCAACACAGTTGCTGGAGCAGCTACAGCAACTGATCCTTGTGCTACATCGATGTACAAGCGGGAAAGACTCCGAATGTACTAGATTGGGCGCTGTTTCTTTTAATCTATTTTTCATGCAAGGAGTTGTAGGACGGTCAAGGAACAGCGTTTAAGAGTTTACCGGAGAGGTAGATAAGAAAGAGCTAGCGGATTAACAAGACAGCGAAAGAACAGGACCTAGTCATCTTTATTAACCTTGCTGATTCACTTCACTATCCGAATGTTTCCATACCAGGCTTCCTTGATATGGAGCAGGGAACCGCATTTTATCTGCAACTTGTAACGAGTCGACACTTTGACTTCAAAGATTGTAGTGTTTTACAAGTTATGAGCTGAATGCGTTTATTGGGTATATGTCTTCCTGTTTATCAATACTTGAGGATTGCCTGTTGAAATTTCAAAACTCACCTTCTATCTCTGTATCTGTCTACGTGCAAGTACTTCAACATCCCGGATTATCCTCCTATTCTCCTCATTACTAGAGCATTTGGTGTCCCTCCTCGTCGTCACTTCTGTACATCAATAGTACCAAATACCTATTCTACACTCGCTGTTCATTCTATTTGTATGGTTAGGAGTCTAGCTTCGCTGGAACTGCCAGAGAACCTGATCGGAATCTGAAAAATGATTGCAATTAATCTGAATGAAAATCAATGGATTAATCTGAATTAAAAGTTTCTGCAAATCGTCTTCTCCTACATTCTTCACTTGGTTGCCAGCCTTTGACCCATGTATCCGCGGTCCATGGGCTTGTCCATGCACGCTATATGTCGCCTAGAGTGAGCGGCTGCACTTTGGCCCGAACGAACGCAATTTTGTCCTAACCGGTCCTGCGACTGCACACACCCGAATCTTAAGGTGTCTACAATTTATGTCTATCAGCAGCATCAGGTTTTACAACCTTAGAGATAAGAAATATTGAAGACCATACGTATATACCCGACCATTCATCCCTTTTTTTTATAAACTCTTTCTCTTTGGCTCATCCCCGCGTGCTCCGCCGTCAACATCTTCTTCCTCGCAACATGCACGTAATCTTTCCTAATGCGGACCAGCTGTCAACACGAAGACCACCCAAAGATGGAGGATGTGCTTGCCGCCTAACATCCTTTCGGACTAGTCACACGCCTGCTGACAGTCCAGAATCTCTGGAAAGACCCATTGGCTTGTATTTGGCAACCCCCAGCGTTTCGCTTGTTCACTCCTTTACTCTGTACCGCTGCCAATACTGTCAAAACTATACAAATCATTGTCGTTCCAAACCTCTTGATATCGACTACTCCATTTAGTTGCATTTCAGTTCATCTATTCTTCTATTTATCGGTTACACCTGCTTGTCAACGACACAAAACTGGCCAATTCTACCCAACACTGGCCCCTTCCAGGTTTCTAGTCCAATATGCTAGCAGATGACGACAACGACACCTCCAGACCATGGAGAAACTCCGTCCAAGGGTTTTTCCGGGCAACATCTGCCAGTCCAGACAGGTCGCTACGAACAGGAACAGCACATGTGGCCACTGCAGTGCTAGGACTGGGCATACAAC
Organism: Sungouiella tsuchiyae; assembly: GCA_030566995.1. Lineage (NCBI taxonomy): Eukaryota > Fungi > Ascomycota > Pichiomycetes > Serinales > Metschnikowiaceae > Sungouiella > Sungouiella tsuchiyae. Next base: position 64,812 of record JAJLRO010000052.1, read on the forward strand.
ATAACGGCCTGAAATCATCATTCTCCTCGGCGAACTCGGGATCTGGGGGCATGGTGAAGCTAGTAAGGGTCAATGACTTTGCAGACTCAGATACCACCGACAACAGCATGTATACGGATGAAGAAATCCAGTCTGCGGAAAATATTTATAATGTGGTCCGAGAGTATGAGGATGGTCAAAATTTCCGGTTCGAAGAAGCATTTCTGAGCGATTCTGACTCCGACAAAGACAATTCCGTACAAGAGGGGTTCGAGGGTGGCCACATAACCGAAAAGACCAGAGAAATGGAAAGAAACGGCGAGATAGAGGGTGGAAACGAGCGTAACCTAAGCAATGACGTTAGAGATGGGAGCTCTGGGTTGGCACAGCGTCGCATGGCTCCCCTACTACCACTACCGCTTGCAGAGACCACGGAAACCTTTTCAAAACTAGGGTTCACGCCGATTTCACTATTGGAGGAGCCCAAGATTCCCTCCAACGACGCTACATTTCCGAACAAAGGCACCAACAGGGCCATTGGTCCTCTGACTCCAACCGACTCAACATTCTCAATATTTCCACCTCGTACGCCCACCACGCCTTCCTATCCAGAGCCCAACGTGACTCCATATCACCCGAGCGTTGGAAAAGATGATGCTTATGAAAATTCTCTCGGAAGTGTGGATATTGCCACAAGTCTAGACTTGGAAAGTCCCGAGGAGGCTATGGAGATTTCAGAGCAGCCTTTAGAATCTTTTCGGGAGGATATGGAGACTTCAGAGCACCCTATAGAATCTTTCCGGGAGGCAATGGAGACATCCGAGTATCCCACAGAGATATCCGAGCACCCTATTGATACCGACGGCGCCCACAATGCATCTACGGTCCACGATATGACTGAACTTCGAAATCCAGAAAGTCACAGTTTCGCTTCTCCAGATGCTAATACACCTTTCAGTGGAGATAATCTCAAACCACTTCACGGGTCGAATTTTATTTCCTCAAGGACTCTGGACCTCGTAGCGGGCGTGGACTCGCAATCAGAACTTCCAGTGATGCTCTACACTATCCAAGACCAGGACCTCAGCAACAATCGGTGGTCTGTCTACGAATCTGTCTACGAAAAGGAAAGGAGAATGGAGATCCTTCAGGTCCCCGAGCCAACGTATTCTGGCTCACGATCCGGGTCCAACTCCCCACGAGAAGTATCTTTTCTGTCGAGAAGCACCGACATTCCATCGTCTGATAGCTCACGGTCAGAAAAGAATGATACGGATTTGGCCACAGCCAGCCAGGGCTTTAGCTCCCACCTGAGTCCCAAACTCGGCACTACCCTTAAATGGCGCAGTCCGGAAGCTTTGCAAAATCACGAACAACCAAATGAAGCTTCACATGTTTTGCTAAATTCCATGGAATCTCCAGTCTCTTCTGTCGTTCAAGATACCGTCACCAAACAACATCATCATGAACACATGACCAGCCAATTCCTCTGCCATGAGAAAAAGAGCCTGTATCGCCAGATTTCTGGCAGTGCCAATGATGTTCCATGGGCCAAATGGTTCTCCATGATGATCATGGGGCTCGTTGCAGTGCCCATCTATTTTATGGTGGCTTTTGGGTTCTTTGACTACGGGGGCAACCATGATTACACTCTGAAGCGCACATTGGACGAGAAAGACACAAACGTTGGGGTTAGGTACTTTCGCCGATACACACGCACACAGAAAGTGTTGAGTGGTGTGATTGGGATATTGTGGATGATGGTAGTGGTTGCCATGATTGGTGTTGGAATTGGTTTGGGGATCAGGCGGTAGGCGAGAAGATGAGGAAGAAGATGAGGAAGAAGATGAGGAAGAAGATGAGGAAGAAGATGAGGAAGAAGATGAGGAAGAAGATGAGGAAGAAGATGAGGAAGAAGATGAGAAGATGAGGAAGAAGATGAGACGATGAAGAGAGATGGATAGAAAGAAGATAATGATGGAATGAGGAGAAGGGAAACAGAAGCATACCGGGTTATTTTATATTGTACCTGACCAATCCCTTTTTCTTCTGAAATATGAGCCCCAATATCAATCGCCAGGTTGTAGAGAGTGGATATTACTTAATCAAACTCTGGAGAGGGTCCCAGATAGACTACTTTAGCATATAGCATAATAAAATTCCCTGAGAATGGATTGCCGTTCCTCATTCCAAATAGGTTCCAACCACTACTATGATTACC
>JAJLRO010000053.1:0-64574 GCA_030566995.1 Sungouiella tsuchiyae
CTGTTGCTGTCGGTGTCATCAAGGCTGTTGAGAAGTCTGACAAGGCCGGTAAGGTCACCAAGGCTGCTCAGAAGGCTGCTAAGAAGTAAGCTGATATATACTATTATTGAATTTTACGTATAATTAGTTTTGAATGGGGTGTAGAGAATAAGGAGGGGTGAAGCCACGGTGGCCTTTCCTATGATTAGCCAGACTTGAAGCACTAGAGACATAACTTTATGCTGCAGTGCAGATAGTCGTTATCTATTGGTAGCGGCAGATTTTCTTATCTTTTTTCAAATAGCATGTTAATTAAGAGTCCGACATTTTGTCTCTTTCAAACTATCAATTTTTGAAGCTTTTTTAAAATGTTACCCTTTGTATGGTGTCATTTTTCTGCAAGGACAATGCATATCTTGTTAAATTCGACAGATGTGTACCGCGAACGATAGCAATTTTTGAACTTTTTCTAACTTCGTCATTGGGCCGTATTTTTCCCCCGGTTAAAGCTACGTATCTTACTAGAAATACATAATCTTGGTTCGAAAAAAAGAAAATATCTTGTACGTGTGCATAGCCCCTGATTATGCTAATACTTCAGAGTCCAACGGCTCCATATTTACTTGTCCGAGTCATGTGAAAATCCTGCCGAAGTGCAGTACGGTCAGAGTCACACCGATAACTCCAGGCGCGACACCATTGACTCGGATCCCCATCTCTCCGATTTAAGTATCGCTATCGCCTACCAACCGTGTTAGTGGTTTCTTTTTTTTTGATTCAACTTCTCTGGTATTTGCCTACTCGTAATGTTTCAGGCAAGGTCTTTGGTCCGCGCTTCTCGCGCCGTCAGAGCGTCTAGATGTGTCCCCTCTATCTCTAGACTGTTATCGCAACCAATACCATTGAGGTTTTTGGCTACCCAAACGGGCCAAGCTGATACCCTGAGCGCCAACTACCAGAAGGTGTTCAACCCCTCAAAGGAAAAGGTCACATATGCCGGTCTCGACACGTTCTCCAGACGCCATTTTGGCCCCACTCCAGAGGAGGTCAACCATATGCTTAAGGCCGTGGGCTACAGCGATATGGACGAGTTTCTTGCCGCCACCATCCCGCCACATGTGTTGGTGAAGCGTGCGTTGGCTGTGCAGCCCGAAAACGGCTTCACGGAACTGGAAATGTTGGATCATTTGCAGAGATTGGCTGGCAAAAACACCATTGTCAAGTCATTTATTGGTAAAGGCTACTATGGCACCATGGTGCCTCCAGTGATCCAGAGAAACTTGTTGGAGTCGCCTGAGTGGTACACGTCGTACACGCCGTACCAGCCGGAGATCTCGCAGGGCCGCTTGGAGTCCTTGCTCAACTATCAGACCATGGTGCTGTCGTTGACTGGGTTGCCTATGGCCAATGCTTCTCTATTGGATGAGGGAACGGCTGCGGCCGAGGCCATGGCCATGTCCTTCCACAATCTGAGAAGCAAGAAGAAGAAGTACGTGGTGGACTCCAAGTTGCATCCACAGACTGTTGACGTGATTGTCTCTCGTGCGGAAAACATTGGCGTGGAGGTTGTCAAGCTTCCATTGTCTACCTCCGAGGGAGTTGCCGAGTTGAAGAACATTGCCTCCGAGGTGTGTGGTGCGTTGGTGCAATATCCAGCCACCGATGGCTCTGTTCACAATTTCTCTGAGGTTGGAAAAGTCATCCACAGTGCCAAGGGTCTTTTCGCCATGGCCACCGATCTTCTTGCCTTGACGGTGTTGAAGCCGCCAGCAGAATTCGGCGCTGACATCGCCTTGGGTAACTCCCAGAGATTCGGTGTTCCGTTCGGCTACGGAGGTCCTCACGCTGCCTTCTTCGCTACCTCCAATAAATTCTCCCGTAAGATTCCCGGCAGAATCGTGGGCGTCTCCAAGGATAGATTGGGCAAGCCAGCATTGCGTTTGGCCTTGCAGACTCGTGAGCAGCACATCAAGCGTGAGAAGGCTACTTCCAATATTTGTACGGCCCAGGCATTGTTGGCCAACATGGCTGCGATGTATGCCGTGTACCATGGCCCTCACGGCTTGAGAAACATCGCTTCTCGTGTTTATGGCTTCACTAGTGTGCTCGCTGACAGCATCACCAACAACTCGTCTCACAAGGTCGTAAATGACGGCTGGTTCGATACCTTGACTGTGGAATTAACTGGAACATTTGCTGACGACATTTTGGCCAAAGCTTTGGCTCAATACAATATCAACTTGTTCAAGGTTGACGACTCGACGGTCAGCATCTCGTTCGACGAGACCGTGACCCAGGCTGATTTGGAGAACTTGATTGGTCTTTTCACTGGCTCTCCAGCCTCTTTGCCTCAAGATCTCCCTGAGATCCCAGCTGAAGTTGCCAGAACGGATGACATCTTGACCAACGAAGTGTTCAACACCCACCACTCCGAGACTGCCATGTTGAGATACTTGCATTTGTTGCAGAGCAAGGACTTGTCGTTGGCCAACTCCATGATCCCATTGGGGTCGTGCACCATGAAGTTGAACTCGACCGTCGAAATGCAGACGTTGTCGATGCCAGGGTTCTCGCAGATCCATCCGTTCGCTCCAACCGACCAGGCTTTGGGCTACAAGGAATTGATCGAAGGGTTCGAGCAAGACTTGAACACCATCACCGGATTTGCTGCCACCACCCTCATGCCTAACTCTGGTGCCCAGGGTGAGTACGCTGGTTTGTCGCTCATTCGTCAGTACCACAAGTCGCGTGGTGAGTACGAGAAGAGAAACATCTGTTTGATTCCTGTGTCCGCCCATGGAACAAACCCAGCCAGTGCTGCAATGTGCGGCCTCAAGGTTGTTGCCGTCAAGTGCTTGGAGAACGGTCTGATTGACTTGGTGGATTTGGATGCCAAGGCTGAGCAGTACAAGGACAATCTTTGTTCGATCATGATTACTTACCCATCCACCTATGGATTGTTCGAGCCAGGCGTTCGCCAAGCAATCGACATTGTCCACTCGCACGGTGGTTTGGTGTATTTGGACGGCGCCAACATGAACGCTCAAGTTGGTTTGACGTCTCCCGGCGACTTGGGTGCTGATGTCTGTCACTTGAACATCCACAAGACTTTTGCATTGTCCCACGGTGGAGGAGGTCCTGGCCAGGGTCCCGTGTGTGTTGCTGAGCACTTGGTTCCATTCTTGCCTTCGCACCACTTTGTGTCGACGCCCCACGCTACTGCTGAGTCCATCAAGGCCGTCAACTCTGCGCCATTTGGCTCTGCCGCCGTCATCCCCGTTTCGTACTCCTACATCAAGATGCTCGGAGCCAAGGGCTTGCCCTACGCCTCTGCGCTCGCCATGTTGAACGCCAACTACATGTTGGATCGCTTGAAGAACTCGTACAAGATCATGTTCGTCGACCACTCGGCCTCCGTCAAGGAAGGTATCAAGCATTGTGCCCACGAGTTCATTATTGACTTGCGTGACTTCAAAAACGTTGGCATTGAGGCCATCGATGTCGCCAAGCGTTTGCAAGATTACGGATTTCATGCACCGACCATGTCGTTCCCAGTTGCCGGCACGTTGATGATTGAGCCTACTGAGTCGGAAAACTTGGAGGAGTTGGACCGTTTTGTGGAAGCCATGTTGTCAATTCGTGCCGAAATTGACGCTTATGCCAACGGCGAGCCACTCGGACTCGTGTTGAAGAATGCCCCCCACTCGCTTGCTGACATTGTCTCTACTTCTCAGGAAGACTGGGATAATCGCGGATACACTAGAGAGCAGGCCGCATATCCACTTCCATACTTGAAAACGTCCAAGTGCTGGCCTACGGTGGCCCGTTTGGACGACACCTACGGCGACATGAACTTGATTTGCACGTGTCCGTCCGTGGAGGAGCTCGCTGAGTGAGCCATGTAATTTAGAAAATTAGCAGACATTGATAAGCCTGCATGGGTGAAGCAATGGACGCTGGTGCGCCTACATACACAAGATCATATTAATAAACGGAGAAAGACAAGGTTGGTTAAGAAGTAAGTGGGTGACATTCGTGATCTGACTTTTTTCGTGAATTTGTAGTGTTTGAATTGTAGTTTCTGATTTTCTAAAGCTGCAATTCCAGTTTCTTTCGTCACGGGCTATTTGGAGTGGTCACTGGTGATATCTGTGCCATCTTGAACACTCTGTGCCAATTATTCGACACAGAGTCCAGAAAAAGATACACACCAGTTTCCAGATTCAAAGATGGAAATCCATACTATTTGCAAATTCAATTCCAAATATCCTTCCATATATCCTTCAATTATCATCAAATAAAAGACTCCCCACTGTGCCCCACATCCTCCCAGCCTTGAGCACCGCACGACGCGCAACATACCTAACCATCTTACCGGAGTTTACCCTCCCCATACACAATCAAGGCTGCCATGGACTGGCATAACCTTAGAGCCAAACATGCGTCAGTGTCAGGCATACTGCCCTACGGAAGCTACCACGGAGCATACCCTCAGACGTCGCCGCAGACCCAGCGGCTTCCCTACAACGCATATCCGCTCGAAAAGCAGGATTCCTTCCAAACCGACACAGAAACCAGAAGCTCATACTTTGCGTCGCAGCATCCCCTCTATGCAGCGGACTGGATTGTTCTGGGTAATAACGACTGGGTGGCTCTCAGTTCATTTCGGGAAGGCTTCCAGAATCGAATTCTGGTTGTCCATGGGCAATCGTTTAAACCCCGGGAGGACGACGATACCGGGGACCGACTTCACGATAGACCGGGTTCGGTGGATTCGCCGGTTTCGGCGCAAAGCAGCAGCAACAGCTCCGAAGATTTAAGTACGCCAAAGGAGCTGCTGCCGGGTCTGTCGCGAGAATTCGACTTTCAGAAAGTGGCCCAGATTACCGTAGACTACCCCGTGACAAACTTGCAATGGGATCCCCAGACCCTCAATGGTCACCCTGGAGAAAGGTTGGCTGCATCGTCGGAGGTTTTGCGTTTGTACAAGGTGGAGTACTCGCCTGAGCCCACCATTGTCCAGACACATTTATTGGCCAACAACTCGACGGCCAACAGCACGCTGGACGCACGAGACTTCAACACATTCCCCCCAGTGACGTCGTTTGACTGGAACCAAACCGACTCGAGCATTCTAATCACGCTGTCGGTCGACACAACATGCACAGTGTGGGACTTGAACCGGAGCCATTCGTTGGGAAGAGACAACGACAACACGGCGCAGGTGAAGACACAATTGATTGCCCACGACTCCGAGGTTTTTGACGTCAAATTCATGCACCAGTCTACCAACGTGTTTGCCAGCGTGAGCAACGACGGCAGCATGCGTGTGTTTGACTTGAGATCGTTAGAGCATTCTACCATAATCTACGAGCCCACCCTGACACCGCCGCCCGTGGCGGGCGTTGCTCCCACCCACTACAACCTGCAAGCGTTGTTGAAGCTTCTGACTTCCAACATCGATCTGAGCTACTTGGCCACCGTTGGAGTCAACCTGAACCAGGTTCTTATAATCGACATGCGGTTGCCCGGAATGCCGGTGATGACGCTCGACGGCCTGTTTGGCGGGATGACCTCCGGCGCCATCAACGACATCCAATGGCATCCCAACTCCAACAGCCTTCTTACTGGCGGAGACGATTGCCAGGCGCTAGTGTGGGACTGCAGTGGACATACACCTCGTACAGAGTCGACTTGTGTGGTGGACATGCCGACGTTGGCGTACCTGGACGACCTAGAAGTGAACCATGTATCGTGGCGGCGAAACACGGGCGATTGGATGGGAGTGGTTAGTGGAAAAGGTTTCCAGGCCGTTCAGTATAGTTAGAGGGGAACGAGAGGCTGAGAGAAAACGGTGACGGTCTCGATGACCGTGCTCTTTTCTAGAAATATTTCTTCTAGAAATACCTGACTATTGTTGTTACGGTGGGAATTACGAGCATTATGCAGCGAATGCATCAACAATGTCTTCGACGTGGATAGGAATATCGTGAGATGTATCGGGAAGACGATCATCGCGACGGTACATCAGATGATACCCCACAAAAAATAAAGGTACACCTCGCCTGGGCAGCCCGAGACACCAAGCTTCCATCTGTAAGTCGGGAGAATAACGTTCGCTATTAGACTTCCGTACTGTACATAGGCCAATGGTGATGATCCCGTACCTGGCTATGCCGTGCGGCCAATGCAACCCCTGGCGACAGTGAGAAGAAAATTCGAGCTAGCGATTGCTCAGCGATGGCATCTCGAGCCAAAATCCTGGATCCTCATCGATTGTTACGTCCAGCAGGCTAGTTGGCGCTACGCTCCTCGCCCAGTTTTCCGGATAATTTTTGCTAACGTTTTAGCAACAATATCTCATCCTGCACCATGCAAGTAATTAGCCTCCTTGGGATTAGTTCATAATGGAAACGACCTCTCTTGACAACCCGCCATAGCTCATGAATTCATTTATCTATGGAACCTTTGGCGCCGCCGAACCCACTGGTCGCATCTCTGTTTGTCTTTTGTTCTTTCCGCTTCGTTCACTGCCCTCTACTCATCATTTTGTGATCGGACCCTTCTTTCGGCCAATTTTCCTCCTGCAAAATCAAAACTGGCTCTTGATCCTGGTTCTTGATCCTAGTTCTAGAAACCGTTTTCCGTCGGATCCCAGGACAATTTTTCGCAAAAAAATTCACGAAACCCTGCTGCCGCCGTCTCCAACACCTCCAGCTCGGTTTCCAGTCATCTCCTCTGAAATTGCATTCAATTTTCCTTGATTTCATCTTTGCCTGCCTCGCAGAAAACTCTCCCTGCACGAACGCCATGGGTCCCTCTATTTTTAGAAGAGATACATCCTTTGGTGACAACACCACTTCCCTTATATTTTCTGCATCGTCGCCGCCGTTCGTCCTTTCGTCGTCCTCCTTCTTTTCTGGCTCGCTGGTAACGTCTTTGCTGGCATCGTTTTCGTTTCTGCCTGTTCCATCTTCCGCCCTGCACACATCCTTCATGTCCTTTGAGTCCCTAACGACCTCACCATCGGCCACCGCCATTTCTTCCACCAGTTCGTCTTCCTCCACCAGTTCGTCTTTTTCGGCAACTCCGTCATCTTCGGCCACTCCGTCATCTTCGACCACTGCGTCATCTTCGGCCACTACGTCTTCACCATCCATATCGCTGCTGTCTGTTCCGATGTCGCTGCCGTTTCCCGACACTCTGCTGCTCACGCTTCCGCTGACGTCGTCGTTGGTGGAACTGTCTTCTAGCTCTTCGTCTAGCACAACTTCGACGCCCCAGACCTCTTCCGAGCCCTCGACGTCTTCTCTGACGACGGAGACATCTTCAAGCACTTCGGCGCCGGCGCCGTCGTCGTCCAGCGAGTCGTCATCGTCGTCCAAGCTGTCACTGACTCCATCGACTTCATCGTCGACTTCCTCTTCGTCATTGTCGTCTTCTACTTCTTCGTCGTCGTCATCGGAATCTTCGTCATCTTCGCCATCTTCGTCATCTTCGTCATCTTCGTCTACATCGCTGTCATCGTTGTCTTCTGAGCTGTCGTCGCTGTCGTCGTCGTCTTCTGAGCTGTCGTCGCTGTCGTCGTCTTCTGGATCGTCGTCGTCTTCCGAATCGTCGTCACTGTCGTCTACTTTCTCGCTGAGCTCGTCATCTGAGTTCCCGTCCTCGTCGTCGATCGAAACAACGTCGCTGTCGACGCTCTCGTCATCGTCGTCGTTTTCGTCTTCAGAGTCTTCAAAGTCGTCTTCCCTGTCATTTTCATCAAGTTCGTCTCTGTCTGAAAGGTCATCGTCGCTGTCATCCTCTTCCCTGGAGATTTCACTGACTTCCTCCAGTTCTCCCTCGTCGTCGTCGTCACTTCCTTCCTCCACAAGTTCTTCGACCGAGTCGTCTCTGACCTCATCCACGAGATCCTCCACTTCGTCGTCTTCGCTCATCACAAGCCTGGCATCCTCTTCTTCGCTTGTCGAGGTTGTGTCCACCATCAGCGTCTTGCCTGACACTACCATCACCACCATGGTCACCGTGCCCACTGCTGCTCTGTCTAGCAACGGTAACAATGGCTCTGACAATTCTGACAAGAATGCCAAGTTGATTGGCGGCTTGGTGGGCTCCATTGGAGGCACCATCTTGATCGGCTCGCTCGTGGTGCTCTTCTTGTTCATGAAGAGACGCAGAAATAAGGTCACCAACCAGCTGCCCGATTTCGCCGACGATACTTCGGGCAACCTGAATGAGAAGTTCGGAGGTTTCCGCAAGATTTTCGGCTCCAAGGCCACCGGTGGCTCCGCTGCTCTCTCGGGTTATCTGGACTTGGAGGGCAACCCCAACGCTGTAGCTGCTGGTGCTAACGTACCTCAAGATACAGACGACGACTTCGAGTACCGCGGAGTGTCCAACAGCAACAATCTCGACTCAGTGTTTAGGACCAGTGGAAGCAACACCGGTCAGAGCAGTGCTGGCCCCAACTCCAGCAGTGGCAGCATGAAACAGCATTCTCGGTTGAACTCCATATATAATCCCATGACCACCATGCACGAGGGTCCAGCTGAGAGCCGAGACGATGTGTTTGAGGATTACGATCAGACCAATCGTGGGGTACCTGTGCACAATTTATCGAGTGAAACTGACCACAACCGATCGTCTGAGTATGAGCTGGAAGACGATCTTTTCTTCAACCGAGAACCGACGAGGTTGTGGGGACACGAGGGAGAGAATCATAGCAACAACTCGCGGCTGCGATTTACAGAAGAGATCTAGCATTGAAATATTACTGGTTCAGGAATCCCAAAAACACCTCATCACCATTTGAAAACGGCCACGGCCACTACCTTGCATCGACTGAATATATTGTTTAATCACCGTCATTAGTACTGTGAAGTAGACTACGATCCAGTTCCTTGGAAAGATACTCAAAACATAAAAAAAAACAACGGAACACAAACGAAAAAATTCCTCTTCATACTTCTCTTGAGTAACCACTCATTTAACCTCTTTTACCTCAACTACCTTCAATTTTTCACCGGACTTTTTGAATTTAATATTACATTTCATCCATAAGGGGGTTTCCGAAATTCCTCAGTTTAGTAATAAAATTTAATTGTAATATATAATTATGATTCGTAGAAATAAACTAATCATCTCCAATTTTCCTTTTGGCACCTCATAGTGTCAACCCTACACCCGTACATCTTCAAATTTTTCTACAAAATCCAACTCACCCATTTCTCCACCATTAACCATGTCTACCAAAAACGTCTTGGTTAAGTTGATCGTGGGAGCAGGCCAGGCAGCTCCTGCTCCTCCTGTCGGACCAGCCTTGGGTTCCAAAGGTGTGAAAGCCATCGATTTCTGCAAAGAGTTCAACGCCAGAACTGCCCATTTCCAACCGGGCATTCCTATCCCAGTTTTATTGACTGTCAAGCCAGACAGATCCTTCACATTCGAGATGAAGTCTCCTCCTACGTCGTGGCTTATAATGAAGGCCGCAGGCGCGTCCAAAGGAAGCGACAAGGCTACTCATAACATTGTGGGAAAGATCTCCTTGAAACATGTTTATGAGATTGCCAAGATCAAGAAAACTGATGACAGACACAAGAATGTAGACTTAAAGGCCATTTGCGGTGCTGTTATTCTGACTGCTGACGCTGTCGGTGTGGAGGTGGTGCCATAGTTAAGCTAGTCACAATGTACTATAGACCATGTATATAGAAAATGGACGGGATGTCGAAACCGCTACGGTTAACTTGATATGATGATTGCTCTTTTTTAAGTATTCTCAATTTAGCTCTAAATACACAAAAATCACTTCTTTTTCTTATCAAATGCGGCAATGTGGGCCATGGATTGGTCCACAGTGGTATGCTCGTGGTCGTTCGCCTTGAACACCTGGTACTGGATACTTCCGTCCGAGTTGATGCGCTCCTCAACGGAGCACATGTTCACGGACTTCAACCACTCGTCCTCAAAGCATTCATCAACAGAAATACGGCACGCGGGCGCCAAGTCAACCATGCGCCCAATCAATGGACGACAGTCCTCTGGCAAAGCAAGCAACAATCTGCCTGCGCCCGTCTCGTTAGAAGTATGTGGACTGCCTTCGACGATTTTGGTTTGTGGTGTTCCCAGTTCAATATTTTCGTCGATGACTTCATTGTTGATGTCAGTTCCTCCTAGATCGCCTCTCAGCTCCTTAGTCTGGAGGATGGTCTCATTAAAAGAGATTCCATCATTTCGGGTAGCAAACAACTTAAAACTGTTATCAATCAACTTGGGAACCTTCCATGGAAACTTCTTGAGCATCATGCAGCAGTAAATTATTGCGACAGACCACACGTCAACGGGTCTAGGGTCATACTTGTTGAACACGCAAACCTCAGGAGCAAGGTATGGGTCCGAACCAACAACACCCAGAGATTCAATCAATGTCTTTGTAAAAGGGTATGAAAAAACAACAGCAGAACCAAAATCAATAATCTTAACGATACCACGGGCATCGATAACACAGTTGTCCAACTTCAAATCTCTGTGAGCAAGGCCCATAGAGTGGAAATAATTGACTCCCGACAAGATCTGCTTGAAACAACAGTTGATTTCTTCTCTGGACATCTGGTTGGTCATAACAATAGCAAACAAGTCGTAGTCACAGTACTCCATAACCTGCAAGATACGTTCGTTCTCGTAACAGATTTCAACTGTCTCAATGATATTGGGATGCTTCAATGTGGACCCAATACAGTACTCACCAGTAATCTTCTTGGCGTAGTCTCTTTTGCTCTCGTTCTGATACTTTGTCCTGAACTCCTTCACGGCAAACATCTTCTTATCAGAAAGTCGAGTGACAAGCCTCACAGCACCACCAGCACCGGCACCCAAACTTTCGCCAAACTTACTGTATCTTTTCGTGAAAGGAAGCTGGTTGTGCTGTTGGTTTAGCAATGCCAGAACCGAGCCCTTCCTTTCGTGGGGGCCCCGAATCAAGGAGGGAGTTCTGCTAACAGTTGCAGATCCAACAACGAATCCACCTGGTGAGTGCGAGTACGATGCATCAGAATTTGCCGATGTCACCGAATGTGCCGTATAGGAGCCATTCAAAAAGGAGCTGCTAACTGGTGTAGCATTGGACGAGTTTATCTGATTGGAACGCAAGGAAGACGACAAGTTGCTAACGGGAATAGGCTGTGACGAGCTGCCCTTTTTGAAGAATCTCTTCAAATTAGCCATAGAGTTGTGTCTCGTGACGCTGTGTCGATTTGCAGACTCCGCAGATGAAGTTGAGGACGGAGATGTTGCAAACACATTGGTCTCTGGGGCAGCATTATTGTAGAACGAACCCAAGTCCGTGGACGATGCATTGCCCTTGGGTCCCTTCTTGGAAGAGAAGAAATATGAAAGACTCGATTGAGAACCCAGTCTTGCAGAGGTGCTTAAAGACGCAGCCAGATGCTGAGCCTGTGCCTGTGCAACTCTCTGTTTGGAAATCACAAATCTAGGCTCGATGGATGAAGAATTCACCAGAGGAGACAGGAAATGGATAGACAGGATAGGCTGGCCGTTTGGCAAGTTTGGCAAGTGGTCCTGAGTTGGAGTAGACGGAGGCAACGCATCGGTGAGGTTGGACGAGCTTCCAAAGCCATTCGACTTTCCAAGAGATCCTTGGCCAGTCCGGCCGCCCGGAACACCGTAGGGGATCGACGAGGACAAACTCTCACTACCATATCCACCAGTGGAAAAAAAAGAGGTGTGAGAAACGGAGTTCGTTCTGTTGATCCTTGGGCTCATGGAGCCCGATGGACCACGGCCATGGGCCTGTCGTTGGCTGAAGTACGTGCGAGAGGAAACGTCGCTTGGAGACGACGACTCAAAGCCTCCAGTGACAACCACGGGAGCTCTCTGCAGAGGCAGGACACCGGGAAGAGAGGATGAATGTTCATCCAATTTCGTTCTGGGAGAAAACAGGAGGGTGTGGCCGTCGCCATCAATATCGAGAGTGAGTTCATCAAGCTTTGTCACGACCTCACTCTCTGGAATGACGTTGCCATCACTCGAAATCGTATCCGACTTTGGGAATTGATTTAGCGATGTTTGCAGGCCGTTTTGCGAGGCAGAGTTGCTCTCGTTCAAAAGCTTTGTGAGCGAACTCACTGGCTGTTTTGCCGGCATTGAGGCTCCATTTGGCGCAGCGGCGTGAGCGTCCATGGTTTTCCTCGGCAGTTTGAGATGGTAGGGAGGATATAGAGGAATGGTGGCTTCTGAAAGGGAGAGTCAAATGCGAAGCCGGCGGGCCACTAGGTAGAAGCTGGCAATGCAAAGGTTGGTGGTGCGGTTGCAGATTCAAAAACTTGTGTGTAGCAACGAATCTGTGGCGGTCGGCGGAGAAGTAGGTACCAGCCAAAACGTGAGGAGTCAAGGGCAAGAGGCAACAAATTCAAGCAACAAGAACGAAATGCAGGAAGATTGGAAGCAACACGGATGTCAGCAAGAAGATGTAGATGAAAACAAAGCAAGAGTCACTGGACGAGAATACGAATGGTGAGCGAGTAACGGAACGACATTTGAGTTGATAAGCACGTGACCCCGCACGAGGTGGTGCAATCAGTATCTTCGGCGGATCTAATTGGCGAGAGGAGGGTGGCCGCAGGAATTATTTTTCGAGAGATAAAGTGGCACAAATTATGTGACGGAGGAAAGGATCCAACTGGGGCATGGGTAGGTGAGCAAGAACGTAGCACAAAAGAGCAAAAAACTTGGCTCCGCAGTTAGGCTACGAAGATCGTCGCTACTGGATGAGGGGAATAAAGTTTTGTTTGTTATTTTCGATAGTAGTGAAAGTTGAACTTCGTTGCAGGATTGTGAGCCATGTGCTGATTGGCATATTGCGACAATCGAACAATCGAAGACTTGAAGGAGACAGGAAAGTTAGGAGATTGAAGACAGGAATACGAATGGGTCGATTGGCTGCGAACTGCGGCATTTTTAATTTCCGATTGGGCCGAAGCGCTTCTAAGATCTGGGTGGACGAGACAGATGGCATTCATTGATGATGTGACATATTTTCTGGTCATATCTGCTCACTTTCTGGTCATTTCTGCTCACTTTCTGGTCATTTCTGGTCATTTCTGATCACTTTCTGGTCATTTCTGATCAGCATGGTGCTGATCTATCAAACGTAATGGCAAATAAAAATGAGGCACTAGGTAATTTGCCGATGATGAGCTGAGAAATAACCAAAAAATGCGCCTTTTCAACGGCCTGCGAGAGCTCGGGCATCTTCCAACCTCCCGTGAGCGCCAAGGCGTGAGTTTTAGATCGATTCATCCACACCATATTCGAAATCTTCTTTCCCTAGCTCCCTAGCGCTTTCGGGCCTTGGACTTCTTCACCGCCAGCGTCTTGGTTTCCTCGGAAAACACAGACTCGCTTCCGGTTCCCATGGGGAGCCCCAAAGATTTCTTCATCATTCGAAGTTTGTAGTCGAGCTCATCTTCGTTGGCGGGTTTTTCTCGAAGATCCTCTTTTTTCTTCCGGTCTTCGGCCTGTTTCTTTTTATCGACGCCATTTGCCTTTTCGGCCTTCTTTCTCTCAATCGCGGACAGCTTCTCTAATGCCTCAATAGCCTCGGCTGTTTTCTCATACACCGCATCTTGCAACTCGTAATCCCAGAGCTCTTTACGGCCCTTGGTCACAAGCTTACATTCCTGGATGAGATTGCCTCCGTCCTGAGCGCCAAGAATAGGCGAGGCAATAGCGAAGAGCAACGACTGGGCGCCCTGTCCACTGCTCTTGAAGAAGAGGAACCAGATTGGGTAGAGCAACAAGTAGATGAGCAAGCCCCAAAGTGATCCCATCGACAAAAATCTCCGGGTCGAAGGTGACCGCATAAGTCCCGGATTCACCACAGATACTTTGATGTTGCATGGCGCCTTGTCTTTTCTTACATATTGGTTGAGATCTCTCTGGAACAGCCGGCCAAACATTCCAAGCAAGAGCTTGGATGTTCCGTAAACCGACCATGGTTTAGAGACGGGGTACTGGCGAGTTTCCCATAAGAGATCATTCTGGTCGACTTCGCCTAATGCCTGTGAAGAGCATGTGGTGAGAACAACCCGAAAGTCCCGGTCAGGCGGCTGCACATGCATGGACGGCTTCAAGAGCGTGAGCAAGTGGTAGTGGGCCAAGTAGTTGATGGCGATTTGCAGCTCGACTCCGTCTACGGAAACCTGTCTTGGGGTGGCTCTCGGCAAGCATTCGGCAGCACAGCAGATGACACCATCCAAGCGGCGCGGCGGCTGGTTGTCCAAGAACTTGGTGGCAAACAATCTCACCGAATGGAGCAGCGACAAGTCGCATTGCTCGGCGTAGATCATGAAGTTGTTGGTTTTCTCTCGCAAGTCGTCGATGTAGTCGGTTGTCCACGGATCGTCGGTAGATCTGCACAACAAAACGAGTTGGGCGCCTTTCGTGGCCAAGTCGTATGCCACCTGAGCACCCACGCCCGACGTTCCGCCTGTGATAATGAAAACACGCCCGTGCATGTCTCTATTCCAAGAAGTGGAGGCTCCGCCAAAGTAGTACTTGACAGCGGCCGCGGAGGCGATATACGGAGCGTAAGTTTTGACGAAATTCCATCCGGGAATCGCTCCGGGGCCCTCGAAATAGGCGGTGGAGATGATGTCTATGGGCATGGTGGCGGTAGCCTGAGTAGTTGGAGATGTCAGATTAGATGTAGGAAGGTGGAGGAAGAGAGGTACGAGGTGAGATGGAATGAAGGATGGGGATGGGGGAGGACGGCAAATGAGGATGGTACGAAAAGGAAATTGAGTCAGCGGCTGGGAGGAACGAAGACTTTTTTGGAATTGAAGGATTTTGTATTTTATTTATAGGTTGGTAGCTTCTGGCTTCGTTAATTATTGAGAATGGAATTGGCTGCGAAGTGGAAAAATCAGAAAATATCGTGAACCCACCAAATGTGAAGAAAACGAAAATGATTACTTTTTACATTTTTTTCTAAGAAATGGAAATTCAGCCTCCGCACATCATGTCAGTTCGACACTTTTCTCCAGAACACCACCTGTTACTCCGTATTATCGCTTTTTCGGTCTTTCCTAAACCCCACCCACACTTTGAGTGCCAAAACTTCACAATAAGTCCGATATAGTGTAATGGCTATCACGGTTCGCTCTCACCGAGCAGATCGGGGTTCGATTCCCCGTATCGGAGTCATTTTTTTTCTGGCAGCTTATTTCAGAGTTCTCGATGTAGGTGTACATTGTGCATTGGGCACTGAGAAGGCACATTGAGTGCTGAGAAGGTGCACGGAGATTTACCCCATTGGTCTCCATAGCCAACTCTACAATCTCTTTGATTTAGTTTCTCCAACTTACACTCTGCAATAAATGTAACCTTTTTTTCTCTCTTTGATCTCATCTCCCAATTCTTTCAATCTTCTCTTGTTTCTTTCTTCTCCATCTCCATCTTTCGCAGCGATGAGCTTCTGCACACACCTACTACTTTTCACCCAATATCATGGACGAAGCAGTGTTCTACATCACCGAGGGCGACCCAGCAGACAAACATTCGCAGGAGTCGCTCGGAGCCATTTCGTCCATCCAGACTTCCCACCATTTTGCCTCTTTCAGAAATGCCGACTGCCCACGTTATGGTGCTGCCCTCACAGGAATGGGCCCAGGCGAAAGACTCTTCATTGCCGGAAGAAACAAAGCACTCATCACCAGCTACTCATGGGGAAAAGAAGGTGCTGAGCAGCGATTTCCCGTGCCGGAGAACATGGCGTGTCTCTGCGTGGCCCACCATCCATTGACATTTTCTAACGACTCCAAGCCACTGTATTCGGTGCCTTGGCTTCTTATTGCGGGATCCAAATCGGGGAAGCTATATGTGTGGGAAATCAGCTCAGGCAACTTGGTGTGTGTGAAAGATGCCCATTACCAGGAAATCTCTGTGATCAAGGTCTCCAAATGTGGAACGTTTGTCTTCACCGGAGGTCTCGACTCGCGAGTGATGGTGTGGAAAACGCTAGACTTGGTGGGTGTGGACTCCACCGCTGCTAAGCCTTACGCCTCGTTCACCAACCATACATTGGCCATAACTGACCTCGTGGTGTCGGACTCGTCACTTGTGACCGATTTGCGTCTCTACTCAGCATCCAAGGACGGAACGCTTCGAGTGTACGACGTGGCCACCAAATCGTTGTTGACGACGTTTGTGTTTTCTGTTCCCGTGGAATGCATAGCCAGAGATCCCGCCAGCAGAGCGCTTTACGCGGGGCTCAACGATGGCTCCATCAGACAAGTGCAGATGTATGTGATCAATCAGTTTACTCACGTGTTGGAGGCCATTGGTGGCCACGGCAAGATCGTGACGGTAGAGAGCGACCCGGACCTCCGCCACACGTTTGTTCATCATCAGGACGGCCACTCTACCCCAACTACCTTGGCAGTTTCTCTAGACGGCATGTCACTTGTTTCGGGAGACAGTACGGGCCGAGTGTTTGTAAGCGACGTTGTCACCAAACAGGTGGTGAAGTCGTTTACGTCTTGCAAGTCTGGAATTGCCTATCTTGAGGTGGGTGTCCACTCCACGGAGACCCTCAACGGCGAATCTGAGTTCGACAAGAAACACCGTCTATTACCGGGGTTGAAGCGAGTTCTTGTTTCGCCAGATGCTCTTGAACATGTGGTGACCATGCAGATCCCTGGTGAGGAGGAGCACGAGGTGGATTTTCTGAAATGGCTACAGCAGAAAGCTCAGGAGGAGTTCGAGTTCAACTTGGGACAAGAAGAAGCAGTTTCCGGCGCAAACAGAGAGGCCGAGCTCGAGGAAAAGCTACTGAAGGTGTCGAACGCATACACTTCGTTGAAGACGATGTACGAGGAGTTGCTTGCGGAGAGCAATAAGACAGCATAGGAGAGCATTAGACAGCATTAGTGGACAACATGGGTCTACAATCAGTATTATAAAGTAGACAGATGAATAGGTGGATATATCAAAAATTCCATCCACAGGAAGACAGTATTAGAAGCCATCAGTCGTCCATGAATAATCCTTAGTCAATAGAGCCTTTCACGAAGTAAACGCCATCAATTGTAGACGGCTCCAAGAAGTGGAAGCAAACGACCAGGAGACGGATGAACGATACAGGTCACCCCGTTTTCTCTCCTTGTTTCTTTGGCTTGAATAAAGTTTCTTCGGCTTGCACAATGTTTCTTCGAAGCATCCCTTGAAGATCATAGTTAATTAGATCAACTGGAGAGTCAGATAGCGACCACTTCCAAAAGTCAGGATCAATGAACGGATAAGCAGCATGAATTGGGAGGCAGCATAAATTGGGAGGCAGCTCAATAATCAGAAACTCAGACAACAGCATATTTAATGGAAACTTCAGAAGACAGTATCCAAAAGCAGAAACATCAGCCTGTAGTCATTTCAGCACGCAGATCATTCAAAACAGGGTAGTTAGTCCATTTGTAGGTACATCTCGTGAAGCCCAGGTGTGTTCGCTCGTTGACCTTCAGAAATATGTCCAATAACGCATACATTATGACCAAACTCATCAACCAGCTTCCCATCACAACATCTTGTGGTCTACAGATTCCCCCCGTATTCTCCGCTTACCCTCAAGTTTTTGGCGAGGAACAACACCCTCAAACCCCATCAACACAATCTTGGTTACTCCTTCAATTTTCTCGTCTCCTGCCTCCCTCTCTATCGATCGACCCCTCGAGTCCTGCTCGTCAGGTGGTGGCTGGCCCAATTGGCCCATTTGGTCTCCCGAGTCCTTCATCCTGGGGTCTCCATACTGCCTATCGCTAACACCATATTCAACATGTTCTGGTGTAATTGTGACTGTCAGTTCAGTGGGGCTGGTGATTGTCTCTGGGGTGTCACTGCGAATATCACTCTCACAGATAAGCCTCTGCATTGATTGACACAAGGGACGAGATTGAAAAATTAACGCCTCGAGGGCAAACAGAAAGACTATGAGAGCCAGCAAAAAAGAACTAGGATATAATTATCCAATTCGCAGAATTAATTGACTTGGCCATCCAATTAATTGGCCAGGTGGGTTATCAAGTGGAGACGATGCCCTTCTGCACATAGCTAGTGGAGTCGATGCCCTCACGTGGAAAAGTTGCAACATCATCCTCTTGACAGAATGGCGGAGGAGAAAGTAAATAAGAAAAAGCAGAAGGCTTTGGCCTTCAGAAAGTCCAAGGACGAAAGAGAAAAGGAGAAAGCCGACAAGGCCGAGGCGAAGGCTGCCAATGAGAAGAAGAGAGTGCTTGACGAGGACAAAGACTCCGAAAACAAAGAAAACGGCGACGAGCCCACGAAAAAAAAAAGAAAGACCAGAAGAGGCAAGAAGGGTAAAGGCGTCAACGGCGGCCAGGGCCCTCGGTTCATTCTCTTTGTGGGAAATCTCCCGTATGATGTCCAGCAGGCCGAACTAGTGGCCCACTTCAAGAATGCCAACCCAGACCGGATCCGGATCCGCAAGGAGAAGGGCATAGCGTTTTTGGAGTTTGACAACGAAGGACAGGAGATCCAGAGCAAGATGGACCATGCGCTTGGCATGCACCATTCTGTGATGAGAAACCGTAAAATCAATGTGGAGCTCACGGTGGGCGGAGGAGGCAACCTGGACAACAGACAGAAAAAGTTGAAGGACAAGAACGACAAGTTGGAGGAGGAGCGCAAGAAGAAGCAAAAGAAGGACGACAAGAAGGACGACAAGAAGGAGGAGATGGTGGGAGGAATGCATCCGGCTAGAGCAGCTTTGCTCAAAAAATAAGTATTAATCTAGAAAGTGTATAACGCATGAAATTAAAGGGAGACACGAGCAGCCATAAGTTGGACCAGCAAATTAGATAACCTCATTAAGAGAAAGTGAAGGAGTAGCGGAGCTGCAGAGTCACGGGAGCAACAACGGTGGTTTTGATGATGGTGTTGGCGGTGTTGAAGGTGGTTTTGTTGATGGTTTGGTGGTTTGCTAGTTCTTGATTTCTTGATGGGAGTGCGGCATAGACGGCCGGCCAGCAGA
The DNA here is from genome assembly GCA_030566995.1 of Sungouiella tsuchiyae. Lineage (NCBI taxonomy): Eukaryota > Fungi > Ascomycota > Pichiomycetes > Serinales > Metschnikowiaceae > Sungouiella > Sungouiella tsuchiyae. Next base: position 19,043 of record JAJLRO010000053.1, read on the forward strand.
TCACCTACAAAATAGCACACTTCTTGGCCTTCCGGATCTTCCTTCTTCTGTCCTCGAAAGTTGTGGAACCGTCGGTCTTGGTCTGTTGCGATGGAGCAGAGGTATCTTTAGCCTCCTGTTGTGCACTAGGAGGGTCCAACACCGACCGGATGGCATAGTCAAAGAGATCCTGAATGCCCGACTGGGTAGCTGCCGAGCATTCGATGTAGCGAATGGCACCTACGTCCTTGGCCAACTTTTGGCCCTGGCCAAGCGAGATAGGTTTCTGGTTGCGCTCATGCAAGTCATCCAACACATGGGGGTCATCTCTCAAGTCGTCCTTGGTGCCCACCAAGATGATCAAGATTCCCTTGGGCGAATGGTGCAAGATCTCGGGGATCCATTTGTCCTTGACGTTCTGGAAGGAATCTGGACTGACAACCGAGAAGCAGCACAAAAACACCTCGGTCTGCGGGTACGACAACGGCCTCAAACGGTCGTACTCGGCCTGGCCGGCGGTGTCCCAGAGGCCCAATTTGATGGGCTCACCGTCGATCATCACTGATGCCGAGTAGTTGTCAAAAACGGTGGGAATGTAGTCGTTGGGGAAGGTGTTTGTGGTGTAGGAGATCAAGAGGCAGGTTTTACCGACGCCTCCGTCGCCCACAACAACGGCTTTTATGCTTCTCATGGTGGAGAGATTTGGAGGGAGAGCGGTTTTTGGAGGTGAGTTAGGAAAAAGTAGGTGAAAGTGCAGTGCTGGTAGGTGCGAAATGGGAAGTTAGACTATGAGGACGATGGACTTGAGTTTGGAATTTGGTGGTGGAAAAATGAAAGATCTGCGGGTGATGTAAAGGAAGTTGGTGGGATTTGCTTTGAGATTTTATTTCCGATGATTTGGATTCCGATGGCCGTGGATTGGGATGGACTGGTTCTCAGTTATTATGTATATTTAAGAGTCTGTAGACAACTAAATATTCAGGATTATCGGATGATGGACTATCAACTCTCTCACAGGCGGACCAGTCAAACGCCCTCTGTTCCATGGTAAGAAGCGCTCCTCATCATCGTTAGGTCATAATTTCAATGTAAAGTTACTCAAAAATTAGTATGCTCATTAGCATCTTTTAAGCTCCGCTGGAGTGTAAGGTGCGAGAGCTTTCGCAGCACTGAGGGCAGTACGCCGCACTTTAGCCTTGAGAGCTCAAGAAATGATATGGTGATCGATAGTGATCACAACCGCCGGAATCGAGAAGAAACTGCAGATTGTCAAATACTTCTGAGGTATCAGAATAGGATTTGGAGCAGCAGCATAGGCGTTGTCGGCGTGGATTAGTCACTTCGTTTTTTATATAGCGTTAGACTCTTGTCATTCTGCCTCCCAAGAATCTTGCATGTGGAACATACTAAAGGGGAACGAGCTGATAGAAATGGGAAGGGGACATGTAAAAGGCAGAAACGACAGGAAAAACCATAAAAAACATAGGACAACCGAAGATCATCCAAGACAGATTGGCTATGACCACACGTGACCAATAGATCGAAGAACCACCAAGAGGCATTTGCTAGTCCTTTTTTATGAATTGTTAGTTTTTTCTGACTAATCGTGCAGCAACGCATCCAACCATCATATACTATTAAATCTGGATCCAAACATTCAGTGGCCAGTTATACTATCTGGACTTGCCTCTTCCTGCCGGAAAGTCAGGAACCACCAAGAGGCATACATGTTTTCTATTCTGTTGAACTCATTGTTTCATTCTTTCTCTCAATAATCCAGCAGCAAAATCATTAACTAATAATTAACTACGAGATATTCTTTTGCCAATTCTCTATTCCCTAAACTTTCCCTCTTCCTGCCTGAAAGTTATCAGAATCACCAAGATACATTTACATGCCTTCTTTTCTGTTGAACTGGCTTTTATTTCATCCTTAAAGACGAAATACTCAACTATAAAATACTAATTAACTAGGATCCATTCTTTTGCCACTTAGCTATACTCCCTAAACGTTACATTGTCCTGCCTGAAAGTTATCAGGACCATCAAGGGGCACATGAATGTCATTTTTTTTTCTTAAGCTCAATGCTTCTATCTCTATATTATATTCTTCATGACAAAATATTCAACTACCAACATTAATCAATTCGGATCCATCTCTTGGCACTTAGCTGGTTTCTAAACAGTCCTTTTCCTACCGGAAAGTCAAGAACCACCTAGAGGCATTTACATGTTTTCTTTTCTTCTAAATTAGTTTTTAGTTCAGCCCTAAAATCCCACAAAATCCAATAATCAATTACCAACCAACTACAATCCCTCCTCACTACCTTACTCTCTAATCGTTGCCTTCCTGCCTCCAATATGGGCGTGCGCTTTTCACAACCTCCATCTTATCTCCACCGCCCGCCAAATTCTCACCTTCATACTCACAATGGCATACGAAGATCTAGTCCCCGTGGGCAGCGTCCTCATTGTTTCCGCCACCTCCTTCGGCTTGGGCGCCATTTATGGCAACTTGCCCTACGATTTCTTCACCTTGTGGAAGTACGACGAGGGGGCATTCGACAGGTCATTGGCCCACTACATCACTTGGGCTAACGCCCCCATGAGAGTGCACCACATCTTGCATTTTGTCATTTTGCTCGGCTTGACAGGCTGCTTCATCAAGTTGTTCAAACCACGCCCCGACGCCAAGTACTTTGAGTATGCTACCTTGGGATTGATGATGGTGGGAGTGGTGATCTACTTGACCAATTTGAGAATTGGCATCAACAGTGCGTTGGCTGGCGAATGGGGTGACGTGGACTCCTCCACCGGCATAAGTGTCATTGCTGCCTCGCAGTTTATGATTGTAGTTGCGTTGGTGGGTGTTTTGGTTTTGCAGGGTGGCATGTACTATGCCGAGGTGACGGAGCGCAAGTTGCACGAGGAGTTTTATGCCAAGGAGAGGGCCAACGAGGCTGCCGCTGCTGCTGCTGAGGCAGGCAAGACTGACGAGACCACGGGTGAGGCTACTGGCGCCAAGATCAGGAAGTCGACTGCCAGAAAGAGAGCATAGATTTGTTCTCTTGGTTGTACTACTTGATTTAATATGCTAGGTGCTAGTTATTTGGTTTTGAGTGCACTTTTGCTATTTGCTTGTATTTGCTACTATCTACTCATTTACTTGTATTTGCTACTATCTACTCATTTGCTTGTATTTGCTACTATCTACTCATTTGCTATTTGCTTGTATTAGCTTTTCTATTTTCTATTTGCTTGTATTTGCTATGTTTGCTCTCATTCTTTGTCCTACTCTATCACAATACTTGGCCCTCCTGTGCACAAGCATGCCTGCACCAACCAATTAGAGAGAGAAGTTGAGAAAAAATCAAAGGAAGCACTACTGATTCTACAAATGGGTGTTGCCGACAAAGTCTGGGGTGATTACCCTGTCTACTACAAGCAGCCAGTGAGAGTATGTTAAGTCTTGTGTCCGATTCCGCCATTTTTGATGCATCTACAATCTTTATCCAACCAATTATCTATCCACTATCCATTTATCCATCTATCCACTATCCATCTTCCCATCCAATCCATCTATCCTCAATCCGCTATCCACAATCCAGAGAAATCTAAAACCTGAATGGCTGTGAAATCCATATCTCCTTCTACTAACACCTCCAGTGGTTCCGCTACCATGCTCACACTAAACCTCACTTTGTGTTCTCGGTCGTCATGGGCCTTGCTGCTCCATTGTTCTTGCTTGCCACTCCATTGAGAGACAAATACATCTACAAGAGCCACACTCCTATTCCACATGTCTACCCATTGCCCACGAGAGAGAGAGAAGCATCGTTGGCTGGCTATGACGACTAGTTTGCATACTGAATATACAATCAGAGAAAAACCAGTAGACGAAGATGATGGTGGATTTCGAAATCGTGATATCGTGTGAATCCTACGATGTTAGTAACTCCAGCGATTCCTGCGGCGTCTAGTCCTTGGAGTAATCCCAGTAGATAGACAGAAACCAAGAGACATGCGCGAGAATAATGTGTATGAACACGATACCAACAGCCAATCAGTTAGACCACAGCGAATCGAGTAGAAAAACGATAAAATTAACAACGATCTAGAAAAAGGATAAAACCAATAATCCTCTAGAAAAAGGATAAAACCAAAAATATAAATTGATGTCCGGCCCACCAGAGACAGAGACCAGGTCGTGCAATGCACACACCCACTGGAGAAAAAATCATCGTTTTTCACATACTCACCTGTCAACATCATGTTCAGAAACTCTCTCTGGCGCCTTGGTGGCAGCCATGCTCTTCGAACGCAAAAAGTCTCGTCTGCCGTTTTCCCCGCTCGTCCCTTCTCCCTCTCCGCCATAAAGTCCGCCTCCGGCAGTCTATTTGGAGATGTCACCGAGGGAAAGGAAGTGGAGTCGCAACAACAAGAAGCCCCTGTGGCGGCTAGCGACGTAACACCACAGACAGACACCAAATTGCAGGAGTACTACGCCGAGGAAGGCAAGAAAAACCAGATGGTCAGCGACAAGTACGTGAGCCCCTTGAAAAGAAGACTCTTTGACTTGAGCGTGGCCCAGCACGGATTCTTCAAAAACAACCACATTGTCGCCGATCCCGCCAGCGGCAAGTCGTACAAGGTGAGTTTGAGCCGCGACGAGATCGACATTTTGGAGCCCACCATCTATTTGCAGTCGTATCGTGTCAAATCGTCGATGAAGAAGGCTACGGTGGTGAACCGGTTTGTGCGCGGCAGCAACGTCAAGGCCGCCATCAACCAATTGCATTTCAACCCCAAGAAAATGGCCACCGAGGTGGAGAAGTTGTTGAAGCGCGGGTTGGAGCAGGCGCGTGCAGCAGGCTACAACGAAGACGGCCTCTACATCCAGGCATTGTGGACGGGCTCCGACGGGCAGTGGGTCAAGAGAGCCGACATCAAGGGACGGGGAAGAACAGGAATCATCGAGCATCCGTACATCCATATCAAGGCCATATTGAAGACGGGGCAGACCAAGCAGCGGTTGGCGTGGGAAAACGACCAGGCGCGCGCAATGGCCAAGCCCAGACTGTACTTGAATAACGAACCATTGAACTTCAAGGTGCAGCCTTTCTACAAGTGGTAAGGGTGCAGGTGGCAGGAGGCTACCTGGCCAGTGACCACCTTTTGGGCAATTGGCAATTGCAGCCGCCAGCGTTTACGAAGCGGCAGGCGACGATTGCACATCCGCATACCCATCACCTCATCTGTACATAGTAATGGAGGTTGTTGAGCCAGTCGAGACAGGAGCGCATGCATGGGTCACGTGGCTTTGTCATCCAGTGGCCCCTACACCAGTGGAATATCCCCAGACGATAAGGCGAGGACCCCGGCTTAAATAGCACCAGCGGGTGTCTAGGAAAAAAAACTCCATGGCCCTCAGCATGACCTCTTTTGTGACCCGCCACCGCTCTACAGTCAGCCCGTTCCTCTACTCATGATTGCCTCTTCTCCGCAATGGGGGAAATGTCGCCATAGTTAAGGGCACCTAGCTCCCCATACATTATTGCGGGTCTCCGTCCTTCATCCGTGCTTCCCTTCCGCTACGACTTTAAGATTTGTGGCTGCTATATAATGTGCGGGTTGGCTTTCTTATTCTCCACGCCATTTTTCTTTTCCTTCCCTTGACTATTGCTGGACTGATCATCCGGCGAGCTTACTGATCACGAGCTCTTCGATCCTTAAGAGCTTGCTGACTTCCTTTTCTGCCCGTCTACCCAATTGCCTGAGATAGGTGACTCACAGATACTACTATTTTCAGTTTTTGGCTTGCCCCTCACCGAGACTGTGGTTACTCCCTCAACTTTGGTTTCTCCCTCGACTTTCCTCATTTGCGCTCCCCCACTCACCCCACTCACCTCACTCACCTCCAGCCTTTCCTGCCCATTTGTCCCTATCACAAATTGCAACCATGGGATTGAAGCACACGGAATTTTTCGAGAACACCTCGTACGACGCCTCCAACACCAAAATCTTCGTTTGCAACGAGTGCCTGTCCCACTTGTGCTTGTCGAGCTTGGTGCTTTCCGACAAGTTCTGGGGCCTGCTGGGTGATGCCTACTTGGTAGATAAGCTTATCAATGTCCAACCGGACGATACCGACCAGGAAACCTCCATGAAGACTGGAGTCTACTTGATCAACAAAATCCGCTGCCTGCAGTGTTTCACCAACTTGGGGTGGCTCTATAAGAAGCTGTATAAGCATCTGGAGTCCTACAAGGAGGGAAAGTACGTTATCGAGAAGAAGTACATTTCGCAGGTGGCCAACCACACCAACACTGCCACACTTTTGCAGCAGGCAAGACTACTGCGTCGCAGACGCTCCTCTGCCAGTACCGTCTCTAACAGTTCGGTCGATGACGATGCTTTTCTCGGCTCCATGCGCAGAAAGCATCTGGAGGACATGACATTCTCCACATTTCTCCGGGACCACGATACAAGCCCCAGACGCTGCTCTGCGTCCAGTTTTCGCGACGGAATTGCTCAGGCGTTGAGCCGGCAGCGACTTAACAAGGAAAAGGACGAGTTTGATGAGCACGACGAGGCTGACATCTTTGTGGATGCCTAGAATTGTGGATTTCTGGCTTGGTTCTTTTTGTTTCGCTCTTCCCCATCTCTCACTCGTACTCTCTCTTCTATACCCCTCTCTCACTATATGGAACGGCGAATTTCGTCATGGTCTGGTTATCTCTGGTTGGTTGGTTTCTATTTATACTGTTTCTCCTCTAATATAACAAATATCGAGTGACTGTAGCGAGATTCGTTCTCTATGCTTGTATTAATATGCTATGCTAGCCTGGCTCTCTTCGTACCGCTGGCCTCGGTTCTCCGCCTTTTGTTCTTAGGCGTAAGCTTGGTGTAAACCAAGCAGTATGCTGAAGGATCGCTCAATGCTGCTCGCTCGTCGATCTTGTTGATGTACTCGTCGTCGTAGGTTGACCAACTGCCGTCTGGCTGGAGACAGTGGGCGATGTAGTGGCCGGACAGAATCGAGCGGCCCTCGTGCACAATCACAGACATTAGCTGATACTTGGAAGCCTCGTTGTGAGAGGTGTATGGCCCCAAATCGAGATATTTCTGGTACACGATAGGCTGCTTGACCTTGGACAGCGAATTGCCATTGAACTTGAACCGCTTCAAGTGAACCATGAGGGTCTCGGGACTCTTATCGATGGTGGACTTCTTGGTGGCCACCGTGCGCTTCTTGCACTTCTCGCAGTGGTAGCCACTGGAGGCATCGTTCTTGTCGATTTTGATGGTCTCCGTTCCGAAGAAGTCGCGAATGCTCTTCTCCATGGTGTACCTGCTGGTGGGATTGTTCTCGTCATCGGCCAACTTCCGCTTGTTAAGTCCAAGCGACACATCATACAACTCCTGCTTTGTTCTGCTAACGGTATGGCACGTCTGGCAGATGACTTCCTGGTCTAGTACACCGCCGAATATATCATATATAATGGACTCGTTCAACTTTCTTCCCTTGGGCGTTGAGTCCTCCTGCAAACGAGACATCAAGCTCATGAAGTACTCGTGGGAGTCCTCTTGTTGCCATTCGCTCATCATGCAGTTGATATCCTCCAAGCGCTGGACAATCTTCTTGGGGTTGACGTACTTGCGCGCTCCGTTACCTTCGGCTTTCCACATCTTGGCTGATACTGCTGCAAGCGTATGGGTGACCGATCTGGGCTTCAACTCCGGATGCTTGTCTGCGTAGACATCTTGCAAGTAGTGTTGAACAGCAGGAATGTGCACCATGGCCTGGATGGCGGAATTCATGTAGCATGTAACTCCAAAGTTCAAAAGACCCACTGGCTTGAGGGACTTCTCATTCTGGTTCCAGCCCTTAGCGATTCGGGAGGTCGACGACGTTTCTGAATCGTCGCCGAGCCCATAATGGTCTGGAGGAGTTTCGGGCGCAGGCTGCTCCACTGGTTTAGCCGAAGTTTGCGACTCGTTCTCGAGAGACTTCGGCAGAGGTCTGTTTGCATCGTGCATGAGATCTTCTTTTAGCTGCACCAAGCTTTCTGGAGACATGTTTCTTGCACTGTCATCATCTGAGTTCTCGTCGACGTCGTTGCCATCTTCAGCATCCGAGCTACTGTCATCGTCCTCGTTTTCATCTTCATCGTCAAAGGTTTCGTCGTCATCGTCGTCGTCATCGTCATCCAAGGGCTCGGTTGCCTGATTCTCGGACAAACCCACTGGTGTGCCCAAGTCCTCCGAGCTGTCTAGCTCAATTTCTTTAGTAGCAACAGACACTTTATTAGCATTATCCGAGTCACTATCGCTTCCAGCAGTCTCCTCTGTCTCTTCATGTTCTTCAGATTCTTCCGATTCAGAATTCTTGTCACTGGCCTGATCTTCCTCTAACTTATCTGGCTCGCTTTCCTTTCCACTTTCTTTGTCTTCGCTGGAGCTACGAAAGCCCTGAAACGATGAGTCCGTCTGGAATTCTGACGCCGACTCATAGTGGGACTCGTCCGACGATTCCGTCGCCACCACCTTGACGGTTTTCGGGGTAGCCCGCTTCTTTTCGGCCTTGGACATGTACATCCGGCCCGTGTACGCAGCAATAGCATCCGCCATGGACTGAGGCTTTCTCGGCTCTGCCTTTTTCGGCTTTTTGCGAATCATGGCAGGTTGTTCCGGCGACTTGTGTGATTTCTTAGTGAGCACAATGTAGCTGGCGGGCTTTTCGGTGTGCACCTCTCTTTCTGGGTTTTTGGCAGCAACAAACGAGAGCGGGTTGCTGAGGAGCCGCTCCACTAACGGGTTCGACATAGTGGAAAATGTGGAGATGAGATGTGCCGAAGGGTTCAAGCAAAAAAAAAGGTAGATGCGATGTAGGATCGCAGAGGTGGGAGGAAAACAGGAGTCGTTAGAAGGGTAGCAATCCAGGAAAAAAAAATTAATTTCGAGGCTGAGGTTGTCGAATAGCTTTCAAGTTTGGGATCGAGTATGTGAAATCAGCCACAGCTGTCAGGATCTTTGGATTAGTTTGCTTCTCGGGAAGACTGGAGAAGGCAATAGTGCGGCGCAGGACGCGTAGAGTGCACAGACTTGTATGTAAGCCAGAGATGAGATTGCGATTGAGGGCTGGGATGATGAATGGGGAAAATTGGAGAAACGAACACTTCTTTCTGGAGGTGTTCGAAATTGTTTTGGTGGTCGATATTATCTCGTTTTCACCTTTTTTTTCTTTTGGCGTTGATTGGAATCGGTCGTCACCTCTGATGACTTCGCCGTAGCAGTAAGGAGTGCACGCAACCCCAGAACCAATAAGAAGAAGCACTCAATATACTCGAAATGCATCAAGTGACCGATAGAGACCAAGTTAGAACATTGAGTACTTCTTTGAACAATTTGAAGAAAGAGTAGTCTCGGAATTATCATCCCTTTGACAATTTGCACAAAGAGTAATCTCAGCCTTGTAGAATTAACATCTCTTTGGACTCAACAGCAAGTTGATTGAAAAGAATTCGGCCATTCTGTGTCCCATAGAGCACTTTGACACTAGAGATCTCTCACAGCACTCTCAGTTCAGTATGGTGAAGCAATCAGCCATATGACTACTCTAGCAACTCAAAGCCAGTTCACCACATATTCACCTTCACTTCTGTTCCATTCCCCCAAAGACTCGCCGACGGGTCTGGTTCGATATCATCTGCACAAGCTCCGAATGTGCCACCTTCAGCACATTCCTCAGCTGTCGTTTGAGCTCCGACTGCGCCGTCTGCATCTTGAACTTGAACTCGTTGCTGAGCGCAGAGTTGCCTCCAGCAGCAAACCGCTTTCTTGTTCCCGAATTCGTAGTTTCGAAGTAGAGATTCGACTCCGTCGACGACGGCCGATGCCCCCGTTTCTTGCCATTATTGTCGTCTTGCATGTTCATGTCACTCTTCAGTTGCGAATCTTCCTTGACAATATCTATGTCGTCCTCGTCGTCCTCGTCTCCATCGTCTCCATCGTCTTCGTCTCCGTCTCCGTCATCGCTTCCAAACGCTGGGCGCTCTGATCCTTCTATGGACATGCGGTCTTCAACATCTGTCAAGTCTGACGGGACGTCGCGGATATCTGCTGCTCTCGCGACTGAATCTTCGAATGAAGCACCAAATCTGGCAAAGAACCGTCTGTACAGTGACATCGATTTCTCTTTCTTAACAGATAGAAGCGCATCCACCTTGAGCGCTAATCTCTTATCGTACTCTTGCTGAGATGAAGTAGCTTGTAGAAGATTGGACACCCAAGACTTGTTGAGGATTGCGTCGACCAACGGTTCATCTCCAGAGCTCATGAAGAGCTTGATATCAAGCGAATAGTATTGTTCCGCATGGACCCCAAAATCATGCTTTTTACTCTTGGACTTAATATGCGCTGCGTCGACAGCCACCTCGGTCTTCTTACTTGGAACGTAGCCAATGGGATACGTACGGAACGCTCCGATCTCCACTTTCCCCTGGTTCACTGTCAGGACTGGGTCAACAACAATAGCCAAGTACGGATCCTGAAAATTCTGATTCAAGCTTTGCGTTGCTACGTCAATTCCACTCAACCAGCATCCGTATCCAGGATGTGAATGGTACCATCCAACAATATTTTCCTGTCTTCCAACACTTTTGAGTAGATCCAAGTATTGCACCATGTATTCGTACGCCTCGTTCTGAGCATTGACTCGAGTTTCTGTACCTTCAACCGGCAACGAGTAGACATCCATGACTACTATGGTGTTGCGGACAATTTTGCCAGTAAGCATGCCCATGACTTCGATTGAGCCACCAACTTTGGCATGAACACTCATTTTCAACAAGGCAAGGGCAGATATGAGCACTTGTGTAAAGTATTTGGGCAGATTTCTCCACGGTCTGGTGTTGAGAACTTCTTGATTGGGGCCAAGCTCGTATAAGGAGTCATAGCTCTGGACGGGGAGCTGCGACAATTGCTCGGGAGATATAGCTAGCTTTTGTGGAGATTCTTTGTTTGGTGATACCTCCTGGGCAAGTTTGTCTAGGGTGCAGCAAGGCATGGTTGCTTCAATCAATTCCTTTCCCACTTCGAATCGCACTCACTTGAGTCGCACTAATTTCTCCACGATAGTATGCCTGTGGAATAACAGATCAACATTACACATTACTTAACATATTCATCATAGTGGCCAACTTTTCAGAGCAATTGACCCATGTAGTGAAACAACCAAACCACTCAATGCGTGTTGCTGCTGGCCTGAACTCTGAATGGAGGCTTTTCGGCGCCGCTACTATTAGCACTAGGTTGGGAGGAATCCTTTTGATTCTGGCGAATGAAATCTCGTGGCGTTCCCTCTTGTGGCGTTCTCACATTTCCTATTTTCGATCCAAAGTGTCTTTTTGGACGATTGGAGTATGTCAAAATCTTTGCCCCACTCATTTGATTAGTCTGAGACTTGACGCTGGAGTTTCTGGGCGTAACAAATTTTTCACTAGCCTTGTAGTTCCGTGGGTTATCCATTGGCATGTAGTCACCCTTTCTATGAGGAATGTTATTCCTCGGTAACAACCCTGGAGCGACATTGCGACTAACACCAGCATTACGGCCCCAACTGCCAGTATTACCCTGAGGAACGTAAGCAGCCTCGAGAGGAACTTGTCTTCTTCTAACGTTGATCGGAGGCGGCGCCAATGCAATCGGTGTTCTAGGCGAAAGAATGACTCGATTAATGGTTCTTGATGTCACCTCTTTATACTGAACATGAATGGTTTTATTCATGAACATGGAGTGGTTTTCCCTAGCCACAGCACTTGCAGCGGCTTCCTCCAGACCGAATGAAATAAAAGCAAACGTCGAATTAGCCTTCGTTTTTATCGACAACTCTTCGATCTCGCCATTTGTCGAGAAATGATCCCTGAGGTCCTTTTCCGTAACATCACTTGCCAATTGGCCCACGTAAATGGATAACTTGTCAATTCTCGGCACACCTGGAGTCATATCATCGATGTTTTTGGCCCATTCCACGTTAAATTCTGCATCATCGGTGATGCTTGCAAATGCTCGAATAGCATCATCACGGTAGCAATATTTTACAAACCAATTGGGGCTAGAGAGTACCACAGGAAGTGAGTTAGCGATGGGCTGGCCGTTGCCCGAGCTGGCCACAATGAGCTCTGTCTCACCAAATTCAGACATCTTCTGTTCTACTGCTGACAAGGTCATGGGCGTGGAACCTGCCAAAAACAAAGTTCTGTTGACCTTGGCGGCCTCGCATCTCAACCTTCGTCCGGACAAAATGGAATTGTGGCCAAGCTCGATAGCGCTTCTACAATCCTCATCATTTGAATACTGAACAAAAGCATATGGACGGTTTGCGGGGTCTCTCAACACTTTCACGGAGATCAAAGAGCCAAACCGGGAGAAATGAGCAGTAACCGAGCGGCAAAGGTCATCATCGGATTCGGATGCTCGGAGACTTGCTACAAAAACACACGACGAAGGCTTGACTTTCGACGAGGCGGTGGGTTTGGCGGCGGTAGGGCGGATGTTCTCTTTATCGTTTTCTTCGTCATCATTTGCGATTAGGGCGGATTTTCTCCCCCAAATAGCAGTGGAGGGGAGAATAGAGTTTTTTGGAGAGCTGAATTCTGTCATTTTAATCCTATGGAGGTGGCGGTAGAAATTTTTGGCTGAGTGTGGCAAAGTAGAGTGGTATGGTGGTGAGCGCGGCTGCAAAAAGTGAGAGAAGAAAGAGTAAAGGTAAAAAATGAGACCGAGAAAAAGGGGAATTGAGAGTATTTATACTTGGAAGACGGGTGATTGCAGGGGGACCTGGGGTGAGAGGAAGTAGGAGAAGAAGAAGAAGAAGAAGAAGAAGAAGAAGAAGAAGAAGAAGAAGAAGAAGAAGAAGAAGAAGAAGGTGGCGGTCAAAATCAATTGGCTAAGCAATCTTGAAATTAAAGATAAAAGTCGGAAAAGAAGTTGAAATGGCGATGGAATTCAAAATCCTTGCAAGATAAATTACTCAATGATCACGAGGTTCAAGGTGAATTGCCTCCCTAGCCCAAAGTATACTATGTTCTAGAACTCCACCAGAAATAAATTTCTGGCTCCTTCAAATTAAAAATCCTGTTGCAGGGCGGCTAGATATCGACCTATTCAATCGTAAGGTTCTTCATAGGAAACTAACCTGAGTCCAACATGAGGCTAGGCAACGAAATCGCCGAGGGAAAATAAATCTTCAGATTTCATCTCAGATATTAACAGTCACAGGTACACTCGAGCTATTACCCCCAGGACAATTAGGTCAAATAATCTACGATGGAGAACAAATAGTCTACGAGGAGACCCAATAGCCTTCCTAAACCATTCATAATAAGCAGAACAGAAGACTACTTGTCAGAAGAATTGATGAAAATATTAAAGTTAAAAAACTGTGATCTTCATCACACTTTCTGACATCTGCACAATTTACCCATTCTGTTCATTTTGTCACCTTCGTTCGTTTTCTCACCTTTGTTCATAACGTGACTTTTTGTTGATTATGTCACATTTATTGATTCTATCACATTTGGTCATTCTATTACGTTTGATCATTTCCTCACATTTGTTCATTTTATCACATTTGTTCATTTTCTCGCCAAAATTCTACATTCCCATGTGATTACTGGTTACTTCTTCGTTACAATTGATAATGCCTTACACCTGATTGTCCAACCCCGACTCCTGGTCACAAACACTCAAAAAATTCCATTTCTTGTGAACATCACAGATGTCAATAGACTTCTTGTGGTAAGAACAAAATACATACTAAAGTCTTATCTTTCGATCATTGGCTTGTGATTATCTCGTTATGATCGCTGGTTACACCACTAATTTCCGTCTAATTCGCACCTTATCTAACCAGCAGGAACAAACCCCTTTTCGGAGACAATCGCACTATTCATCGGACCTTGCGACTAAACAATTTCTTCCACAGCCGCAGATTCACAGTCCGCCTGCGTGGAAGCATTCCTGCGGAAAAACTTTCTGTGGAATCCCCCTGTGGACAACAGTCAAGAAATGGACGGAAAAACTCCCTATACAAAAATGCCGCCAGAGCCACCTGAAGCTTCCAACGCAATAACACCAGAAAAGAAAGGACAAGTACAGTGATGGTGGATTTGCTGCCAAAGCTCCAATCTTGTTGTGGACCATAGTGCGCGAGAGCCGTCCATAGCCATGGTGTAAGGATTTGCTTACGAATATCAATCTGGAGCCAAGGCTGGGAGATTCACCGGAACAACATTGGAAATGGGGGATCGACTCGGCGAACAAGACCAAGAGTCACGGTTACGAGTCATACAGATATATCAGCTACTTTATCTAGCATTTTGACGTGATCCTCGCCATTTGATTTCCTGTCTCCCGCGCTCTCATACGACCTATGAGGTAGTTGCCCCACCTAAAAATTTCCCCCACGCAATCACATTAGGGGACGGAAAAAATAAACAAGTCCAGGTGGGCAAATGGAGGTTTTTTTTCCATCATTTGGCACCTCCACACTTGCAGTTCATCCCTATTCCCCTACTTCCGTCCTGTCTACCCCTCGTTGTCTTCCCAACACTCAATTTTCTTCGTTCCTGCTTCCTCTCGCTCGTTGCCTGCTCCTAGTGGACATTTCTCCCGCCTGGATGCAGGCTACACCTCACCATTTCTCCGCTTTTCCTTAGTACACTCCCATCGTGCGGGTTCATTCATTCAGGATTCTGGAGGAGTTTTTTTTCCTTACCCCATACTTTTTGCCTTCCAGCTCTCCAGAAGCACACTCCATATCGCAACAACTCGATCTCAGAGTGAAACTCTCGGCTATTTGCGTTCGCCCTCCTCCTCACATCATGATGTCTGCCAAAGCTGAGCCCAAACGCAAGGACTCGGCTACAAGACCATATAAATGTCCCATGTGCGACAAGGCCTTCCATCGCCTCGAGCACCAGACCCGCCACATTAGGACCCACACAGGAGAGAAACCTCATTCGTGCTCGTTTCCAGGCTGCAACAAGCGATTCTCGCGGTCCGACGAACTCACCAGACATTCGCGCATTCACACTAACCCAAATTCTCGTCGCAATAAGAACTTGTCCAAAGTGGGCACCTCCCCCACCACCGGTTCGCCCCTCACCGGCCCATCCATGGTGGCTCCACTGTCGCCTACGCTCCCGAGACTGCTGGTTCTCGATCTGGCCCTGTCGCATCCGCTGGCGACCGAATCGTCGAATCTGAACCTCCCCACAATTCCTGCCGTCCATAGTGTGCAGCCCTCGTCGACGTCTTCCTACACCACCGATGCGTCGCACTCCACCACTCCGCCAAAAGTGAAAACAGATGCGCATGATTCGTCATCTTCGTCGGCGGCGTCATCAACAACTTCGATTCCGGAAATGAAAGTCAAGAAGTCTCCTGATACCATGGTGGGCCTGCCTCCATCCGACGTGCCCTCTATCTCCAAAGTGAAAGAGGAGGCCCTCACTAGACCTGTGTTGAGGACTGGCGCCCACTCTACGATGAATATCGACATTTTGGCCTCTGCGGCTACCGAAGAGTTGAAGGTGTTGGAGAAGTCAAGCTCCCATACACAACCAAATACTCCGGGGCTGGCTGTTCCCACAAATTCCCGGTCGCTTCCTTCACTTACAGACTACTTCAACTCCGGTAAGCTGGCCAAGTTTGGCTTTGGCGCAAGCGCATCGTCGACATCGCTGAACAACTTGCATTACTTGTCCAATGTGGCTCTCGTGTCGAGTAAGAATAACGGGTACACGTTACATCCGAACTCATCGAACTCGGGAAAATCAGCATTCAAAACCCTTCTGTCTCTTCAAAAGATGACTCCATTAAACCCATGGGTGCAGCGTCCTACGCCGACAAGAACCCACATAATGGAGGATAGTGACTTGGACTACGTGCAGCAAAAATTGAAAAAAAGCAGGCCAAATTCTCCAACGCAAAATTTCACCTTGCCCAATTCACCGGTTCTTGGCCTTTCCATGTCGAACACCCCGATCATGTCGGCCAATAACTCATCTACCAATTTGATGACCTTTTTCGCGAATCCCGCTGGATCGAGCAGCGCAAACCCGCCCTCCGCAGCGGCTCAGAACGATAGACCCACTGTTCCGCCTACCATTCCACGGCAGATGAACAAAACCCCCACGGGGGAACCGAAGTCACCCGGTGGCTACCTGATGGACATTGACCAGCTGCCTTCGCAGGCATCGACGAATTTACCACCATTGAGAAGCTTAAAGTTGGATTTACCCCAGAATCTTTCTATGTCCAGCACAATTTCGCATCATGAAACACCTGGCATTCATCGGACAGCGTCCAACAGCTCAGGCACAAGTGGCCAATTCAAGAACATGCTTGAGGATCAAGGAGTTGCTATAGATGACGCCTGATCGGCCGCCTAGATGCGGCAAGGAATATATTCAATCAGAGGACATACCAGACTAGAGAGTCCTAGTCAACGACGCTTATAGAGTTGCAGTCATCCAGTGCCTGGCAATATTTAATAATTGGTATTGGTAATATAAAATGCATGAATGGTTCATTAAAGTGTCTATTCATTATCTTTTTTACTACTCATTGTCGAGCTCTAACTTCACCAACGGCTTAAACTCCGCCAACGGCCCAAACCTCCTTCTCGTCTTCAAATCTATCGCTGAACATAGTCTCTTCATCACCTCCAGCTTCCAATCTCTCTCTTTCCACATTAGCCAACCGCGAAGCCACTCTCTTAGTATAATCTCCCACAGATCTAGGCTGAATGGCTGTACCAAGAACCGTAGTGATGGTACCCTTAGAAGCATCATCAAACCACAGAACAAAGTCTTTCTGGTCAGTATCCTCCACCAAGTTGAAAACTGCCAAATATGCCTTTTCGGCAGCCAATCTAATAGGAATGACTCCATCTCTCAAACAAGTGAAGACAGAGGGAACCAACATGTTCCAATGAGGCTTGATGATGTCCTCGTATTTGAATCTGGCCACGGTTCTGATCACGACCAAACTCAATCTTCTGGTATCAGGAGAGTTGGAATCAGGTTGGATGGTAGACTTGGAGAGTTGTTCAACAAGATCGGTCACCGACTCTTCTGGAATATCGAACGGCTTCTCCGCCTTCATGTCGCTTGACTGTTGTGGCGAATGAGTCTCTCCCTGCAACAACAAAAGCTTGCCCAAGGCAACGACAGCGTTGTCACTGATGTAGGGAACTGCGGAAGTACAGCAATAGATCACAAGGCTGATAACCTCTTCAAGCAAGCCGGTGTCGAAAACATGGGCAGGGGCCTCCTTCAAGAAGGAGTTGAGGGACAAAATGGCAAACTTCAACTCGTTTTCGTCACGACGTTTGTTCAAAATCTTTGTTTTCAAGATATTGGCGGCCTCCTCGGTGGACAACACCTGAGACAACGACCCAATCAATCTGGCGTAGGACACAGCCGACTTTTCGCTCACAGTCGAGATCTCCTCCTCCACCATGGCCACAATGGAAGACTTGGAGGCCACACTCATGTTCTTTCCTCCCTTAACAATCACCTGCAACATAGCCTTCAACATAGTGTTCTTGATGGCCTGGTCGTCGGTGGTTTTGGCGGTGGTGACCAACTCAGTCACCAACGAGTCGACTCGTGGCTGGAACTCGATCAACACTCCCAAAGCCGTGACGGCGCCGTTTCTCAACTTTTCGTTAGATGGATCCGACAAGGAACGCACAAACGTACGCTGAAGCTGAGGAATGAAAGGTCTCAAGAATTGAGGAATCTTCATCAACAAATTGGTCAATGCAGATAAAATGGCCGACTTAATGTCGGACGACACACGCTCTCCAATGACACGGATCAACGGACCAGTGATGGTGGTTGCAAACGGCTTCAAGTTGGCAGCAGGGGTTCTGTCAATAATGTCAGCAATCGACAAAGCTGACAACTCCTTCTGCTCGCTGGAACCGTACATCAAACCGTGAGAAAACACCGGCAAAATACAGCTTGGACCCTTTGGAAGAGCAAACCCTGGCAATTCCTCGCCCTTGACTCCTGCAATGGACAACGCCTGGTGTGCTGGCTTGACAAGCTTCTCCAAACCTTGCTTGTCCTGAGCTTTAATCAAAGAGCTCAAAGCTTCAAACACGCCCTTCACCACCTTTTCGTCCTTATCACCAAGAGACAAGATAAACTGGCCAACAAGATCTTGGAGATACACCGAATAGTCGAGCGATGTGTTGGCAAAGAAAACGCCGAGTCTTTCGCAGATGGCAGCTCTCTTCACCGGGTCTTGGTGCTTGACCAAAGACATCAACTGCAGCATCACAGGATGGACACCAGCATCATCATCGATGGACAACAAAATCTTATCGAAAGCATCGTTGACCTCGGCCAGTTCCTCGGGCGTTCCGCTCTTAGCATCGATAACAGCCTGGAGCAAAGTGTTGATAATAGACCCCAACCGACTGTACAAGGCCGAACCAGCCACTGAGGCAAGAGACGAAAGCGCCTTGACCTTGAACACGTCGATTGGAGGCGCCAACAATGTTGGGATCAAGATTGGGAAAATGACATCGGACTTCTTGGCCATAAGGTCTTGCAAAGCCAACAAGGCATTCTCCGAGTCGTCGGACTCCAACATGTTCAACAATGGAGGCAACACCTCGTCGATAACGATCTTTCCCAATTTTTCTTGAAGAGCCTCGAATGCCTGGGCAGCAGCCTCTCTGACACCGGAAGATGGATCCACCAAAGCGTCACGGATGATCTTGATGAAAATACTCTGGTACTTGAGCAAAGCGTCCTCTGAAGCAGAGTCGATCAAGGCAGTAACAGCAATACAGATACCCTGCTTAGCGTCAGTGTCGCTGGAAATAAGAGATTCCTCCAAAGTAGGCAACAACTGTGAAAGAGCATTGGCACCCACTCTGCGGACAACCTCACCAAGAGTGGCAGCAGCGATGGTTCTGTGGGTCTCGTCACTGGCGGCCAATCTTCTAACAATGATCTGGGTCAATGCCGGAATAATTTCCTTGACGGTTCTTGGAGTGTTAGCCACCATGGCCTTCCAAATATCGATGGCAGCCGTACGGACCACACTAGTAATATCAGAACGACAGACGAACAAAGCAGCCAAAATACGGTCACGACGTTCCTGTCCCAACACCTCCACGAGCGATTTGTTGACCTCCACTTGGTCCTCCGTGAGCTCGTTCTTGCCAGAGATACCAGTAACCTGGAACAATAAGTCTCCAGTAAGCTCGACCGAGGAAAGACGAATTCTGTAGGAGGAGTCTGACAATCCAACCTCCAACTCGGGAAGCAACAAGTCAATGGCCTTATTAGCATAGTTCTTTACGATCAATCTACCTGCCTTCAATGCTGTTTCACGGATTTCCTCATCGGTGTCAGCCAATCCAGACAAAATAGGCGGAATAATGCTGCTTAAGTAAGGAGCAAACTGTGACCCAAAGCAGACTGGCAAGTACAAGAGCAAAGGCATGAAACCGGCACGCACGTGCGAGTACATGGACTGGGCAGACGACAAGATGTTGGGCAACATTTCGTCCAACTTCGAGAGTCCCAAACCGTTGATGACCTCTGCGAGGCCCTGGGCTGACCCAAGTCTGTCTCCGGCCTTGGACAGATCGTTCAATGTCTCCAAAAGCTTTGGGATCAATTCCGGGAACTGTTCTTCTCCAAGTCTCTCCACCAACGACCCTAAGGCTCTAGCAGCAGTGGATCTGGTGCCTGGAACTGGGTCCACCATGGCAACCTCCAATTCTGCGACCAAAGTGTTCAAATAAGGAAGAAGATCCTTTCGGTCGACCAAAATGGCCATGTTTCCAACGATCTGACATGCCTTCTTCTTTGTCAACGCAGATCTCTCTCTCATGCCTCTGTGAATGACATGAATGATGAGGGCCAATGATGGGCCGTCGATGTAGTGCACAAACTGCGTCTTTATCAACTTTTCCAAGGCGTCATCGGTGTACTTGGTTGGATCGCCAATGGCCTTGATCAAATCTGGAACAATGGCCTGGATCTCGGGGTTACGAATAACTTCTCCGAATCTCTTCAACGCCTGGTCGGCAGCCTTTCTGACTTCCTTGTGAGAGTCGTTCAACACACCGACAATCTCCGGAACGATGGTTGACAACGACGCAGACAACTGAGTTGGGTCAAGGTACGCCATGGAACCAAGCAACTCCACCGACCCTTTCTTGGATCTCCAGGCGATGTCGTCCAAGTTTTCAATGGCAAGAGGAATCAACTTCTTCACACCGTAACTGGTGGTGGTCTTCATGATCTGCTTGGCAGCCATGTCGGTGGCTTCACGCACCAGGCCACTTGGGTCCCCCAAGAATTTCAAGATAATAGGCAAAACCTCGATAACGTAAGGCTCGAACAATGGTCCCAAGCTTTGCGACAAGCAGTCAAGAACAAAAGAGACACCCTCCCTCAAGTTTTCATTCCTCTTGTCATCTGCAGCAGACGTGATGTTTCTCATGACATCGTTAGCAAATAATGACTTGATGCCAGCACCTTTGACCAAACCGGCAATACCGTAAGCTGCACCTTTTCTGACGGCCAAGTTGGAACCGTTCCAGAGCTTCTCAAAGAGAACATCGAGGTGGTCTTGCAAGCGAGGCTCGATGGACTTCACCAATGGCGCAATACACTCGGAGACAGCATACTGAACATCTTCCGATGGAGTGTCGAGAGTGGCAAGCAAACGGTCCACGATGATGGTCAATCTCTCGTCAGAGGCGTCCAAGTGACGACCCAAAGATCCGTACAAAATGATCACCAGTTCTCTGATTCTGTCCTGCTTCTTGGATGCCTGATCTTTCTGAGCCAAACACTTCTCAAAGATGGGAATCAAGTTCTCGACGTAGCTGAGACCGTGTGTTTTAATGATCTCCACACCGGCGTCCAAAAGTTCCTGGCAGACCAAGTCTTCCTTGTCTCCCAAAGTCTCTCTTTCAACCAAGAAATTGAAAACCTTGGTTATGTTTTCCTCGGTCTTGAAAAGAGGGCCCATGAGTTTCAACGCCAAAGCAACCGTCGATCTGGCCTCCCACTCATCCTTAGAAGCGGCGTGGTTGTTGATGGCCAAGCCATACTTATCCAACTGAGGAGGCGCAGGAACTTCCATCTCGTAGAACAAAGTGAGCAAATCGTCCAAAGTGGAGTCCAAGATAGCCGAGTCGGACTCTTGCAACGCCACCGCAGCCACAATCGACTTGGCAACGGTCAAACGCATACCTGCGTCTTCGTCAGAAACAAACTTCAATAATCTCTTGGGGGCATCTGCCACGACGGAAAAATCGTTGTCGTTCCAAATGGTTCCGGCAAGCTCAGCAATGTTGTCATCGTTGTCGTGAATGGCGATCCAAATCTCATCCGAGTAGTTCATTTCTTCGGTCAAATCGAACTCGGAGTCCAATCCTTGAAGAATAGCGTGCTTGACAAAGGTGTCTGGGATGACCAAGTTATCCATCAACAACGTCAAGTCGTCATGAACTACATTAACGGAGATCTGCTGGCAGACGGTGAGGAAGCACTCCTTCGCCATTTTCGCCTTGGTGGGGATCTTCATCAATGAAATCAACAGCTCGAGAATATCCTTTCTGGGAATGGAATCATCTTCAAGCATAGCCTGCGAGGAGATGATACCGATTGCCAACGAAAGGTTTTCCTCCTCGGGGTCTTCGTCGGAAAACTCGGACGTCACTACTTGCTTCTTGGAGTTCTTGATGGCAACATTCTTTCCGATCTCCAACACTTTGGTGATCAAAGGCAAAATGTAGATAAACGACGTCAAGTCGAAGAAGTCATCTGCCAAGATCTTAACTCTAAACAAGACTCTGCTGAGCAAGCTCAAGAATGGGATTTGTGCATAGTTCTCGGGAACACTTTCGATGTTGTTGACACGCAAAATGGCCACACCAGTGACTTCCTTCAACACCCCCAATCTGTCGGTAAGAACGTTGGAGGCGGCAATAAAGGTGGAGGATCCAAACTCGCCGAAAAGTTCACCAGACACAGACAACTTCAAGGCATCCAATGTTTTCAGCACGGCAACCAAGAACCACTTATTTTCAAGAGAACTGAGATGTCTATTCTGGCCAGACGTCAACTCTCTTATCAAATGAAAAGCAATGCTGAATTTTTTCACAGTGACAGCTACATCCTTACGGATTGCAGACTCCTTAGCAAGCTGTTCATTGACAAGAAGCTGTTCTTCCTTGGTCAACTTCTTGGAGACACCCTTGTTCTTGTGTGCGATTTCTTTCTTCAAGCTTTCTTCCCACTTTCTCGTCTCGTAGTCTTTAGAGTTCTTGTCCTCCGCCTTCTTGGGCTTGGAGTTCAACACGTCGACTACCAACTCGCCCTCTAAAGCTTTCCAGATCGCGATGGAAGTTGTGTCGATATTCCTGAGGCTGTCGACATCCAATTCTTTATCCAAATATGTGGCAAAAGCGGGAGCAGCGACTTCTGGGTTGACGAAGCCGATGGTGGAAAACGCAGCGCAGGCGGCCTGAAAAGACTGGCTCGACGAATCGGTAACGGTGAGCTCGTTGGAAAGATTGTCAAGAATCTCACCTATCGAATTGCCAATCACCTCGTGAGGATCAATGGAAGCCCTCAATGCCAATCCGATCCACTTATCTTTGACAGCTGTGGCTGGGTGGTGTGCAAAGGAGATGAGTGCAAGCAAGTTTGTTGCGGCCAACTGTTTGTCACAAGCTTGGGTGAGTAGATTAAACACCGGAGCCAAATGTTTCAAGCAGTAATTGAGCTCTGTATCAGCCCCTTCCGAACGAACAATGGCTCGAATACCAGTGAGAAGCGTTTGACTAGCATGTTGTCCGTCGACAGCCAATAAGGTTTTGATTCCTTCCAAAGCTTCGATTCTTGTGGAGTACGACACATTGGACGAAATTGCAAAGTACAAGAAGGCAAGCCCAAACGAGTCAGTGGAAGAGGAATTCGCATATTCAAAGCTTGCAATCAAACTGCGCAAACACCACTGCTGGTCGATACCTACCAACTTCGAGATGACCTTGGGACTCACCAAAATGGAGAACTTGTCGTCCGAGTCCGCAAGGGGCCCGACAAACACCTTCTGGGTATCAACGGTGAGAGCGTTTTGAAACAACTTGCTCAAGACAATGCTCACGTAGCCACAAGATATTCCCTTATTGGTGATTGTCAATAAAGGAGATTTGACGGCCTCGTCAAGAGACTTCAACAACGATGGATAGATGATGGAGAAAAAAGACACCACCAGGTCATTTTGGGCGTACTTAGGGTGAGCGACGAGTGACTGGCCGATCTCCGTTGCCCAAACCTTCCTAAGTGGTAGCTTTGCATTTTCCAAGCCAGACTTGAATTGCGCTTCGATTTTGTCTTTTCCTTCCACACTCCAGCCTTCCTTTAGCAGACGGAGGTATGTCGCCGTGAACAAGTCCACCAAGGGCATGAGAATGTTTTCGTTCAGCTCTTTGGCTGTAAGAGGAAGAATGCTCAGAATGGTCTTGGCTGCGACCTCTCCATTGGCGATGGGCAAGTGCTTGATACTTCTGGCGAGAAGAGTCTTGCTGTCTGTGTTTGAAGTGCCCTTCAACGTTTTCAAAATTTCGTCGGTGATCTTGATGCTGTCTGCCACCAGAACATTGGGCAAGCTATTCGTCAAGATTTCCACCAAAGTCTCGTATGCCTTGTCGCGAACGTTCTCCTTGGTGGATTTGACTCCATTGAGTGTGTGGGTGAGAAGCTTTGACGATGCAAATACCGAGCTGATGTCGATGGATGTGCAGCTAAAGATTGGAAGAGTGAGGTGGCAGAAGCCGACTTCGGATGACCTCAAAATGGCCCTTTCCATCGCCGGAAGAACAGTTGAGACGAACTCGGTGCTTCCCACAAAATTTGCAATGTAATTTTCGGTGAACGTGGAAAGCGCAAAAGATGCTGGGGGAATCTTCGCCATGATGGAATTGGTAGTGAAGTATTCCATCACCAACTTGTTTAACTCGGTGGAATTGACCAAGTGCTCGAACAACGATGGCTCTGTGGGCTGAAGGTCGTGCAATGCGTCGGCAAGGACGCCCAAGAAGAGCAAAACGGCCGAAGAGGGCTCTTTGATCGATATTACGCTCTTGACGTAAATATCCACAAGATGCTTCGCCTTCTCCGCGTCACCCAGCAACGTGGCGGTCAAGGCCAGTTTGGTCTGGTTCAAGGACGCCTGAAGGGCTCTTTTCCGATGCAGAAGCTTGTGTTTGTGGCCGTTTATCAAGCTTCCTTCCGCACAAGAATGGAGTAAGAATGCTTGCACCTCTACGAGGCGGGAAACCACCTTTTCCGAGGCTTCTAAGTGTACTGCCACGAGAGCCAATTTGTTAGCCCACGCCAGCAATGTGAGAACATCTGCAAGCGCCAAGTTAGACGACTTGCTGGCGATCTCATGGATATACTTGACGAACACCTCCAAGTACTTACGATCGGCAGCCACATAAGCCTCCAACACGTACAATGCCTCGTTACGAGAAACAGAGTCTTGGTAGTAGTTATAGGTCTTTAACACCGCCACAGCCAAAGCTTGGGCGACTTCTTTTTCTTGGATTAAGAAATTATCATTGTTGGCAGCCAAAATGCCACGTAACTTCTGCAACGCAGGCACTCTCTTGCTGGTAAGTGAATCTGCAAAGATCTGGGGTCCCTGCTCTCTCAAGAGGTCCCAAGACACCTCGGGAATCTCATCAGACATGGGAGGTTGAGGAGAGAAATTGGATAGTGAAATCGCTAACTATGTGGAAAATTTTAGTATGAGTCACGTGACGTCAAATCACGTTCTAGGTTCCCAAACTCCTTCAAACTGTCACTTCTGCTAGTCTGGTCAGCTTCCCGTGTATCCACATGTAGCTATGTTGCTATGGATATCTACCTCCTGCCCTTTCTAGGTTCTCTATTCTCTGGGTCCTTTCCAACTCGAAGGGTTACCCGGCGCGCAATATATAACCACCGCACCTGCCAAAGTTTTTTCTCCATCAACTATAACAGTCGATGACGAAAGGCTACAGTTAAGTCATCCGTTGCAGCAAGGCCGGCTTGCCGGCCGACTCGCGTTGTGGGCGCTGTGGACAACATCACGGCCGTTTTCACCACTCAGATAGTGATGTGTATTGACTGAGGCTGTTGTTGATGTCTTGTAGGGAAAGATGAGATTTCACTGATTTGAAGATAGAATGCAATTGATGATTCGTGGTTGTTGGAGCTCTAATGTTGAGCTCGTGCTATGAATTCTACAAGTGAGTGACTGCTCCGTTGTAATATTCGTAAAAGGCATTCTTTACGGATTGAGGAGTCCTAAAGCTTCGGACAGGCACTTCATATTGATTTCTAACTTAGTGACACTTCACATTCATGGGCTGACACAATAATAACGAAAACGTGAACGCACCTGGAATCAGCTCTAACTAAAGAAAGGGTCCTGTTTCGTCTTCCTTAGATATGTAGTCCTACTAGGAATCCCGTAAGAATACTTCTTGATTAGCATGGTCTGGTGCTTTGATGCCGAATCAGACTTCCAACTTTTTGGGCGACAGGGTATCTAAAACTACTCTTTTTGACTTGAGTACAGTAGATTACGGGAAGCAGTGTGATCGTGAGCATTCTTAGTATGTATAATGACCTGAGGCTTGGTGGAGGTATTTCTATGGCAAATTTTCGGGTGGAATTTTTGAATTGGCCATGAACCCTCCAATTCATTGTAACACCTTCAAATTCCCATATATATAATTTTTGAAGATTCGAAGTATACAAAAGGGTCGGACGATATATTTCGAGTTTGATCCATCAACGAGCCAATTCTGAGTAAACCCGCACACCAGTTCATCTTAACAGGCTTGAACCTCGGTATTCGTTACATATTTTACTTTAATTTCGGTACTTTTCAAAAATCTACTAATACACACATTTGAAACAAACTTCACTCCTGTCTTTACTCTTTGGGAAATGAACTTCGACCAATTCACCTACTCTCCAGTTATCGTCTGCACATAACGATTATCACCATAACTCAACTTCTTGTTCCGTTCTTTATCATCTTTTTCCTCCCACTTTCTTTCTGACCTTTCTAGTCCCTCTTTTGCCGTGAACACTCCACATGCTCGTCGAGGAGGTGCCCAAGCTGGGCCTGAAAAACAGCTCAACCATCTACTTTCTGTCGCTGGTAAGTCTACTGGCAAGACCATATTTCAAAAACGACTCGGAAGATGCCAACCGCAACTCGAAAAACAGACCCAAAGTCAATTACAACCTCACGGACTTGCTCAACGCGCAGACTCAGGCAAATTACAGTAGCGGGTCGGTGGCCAGTGGCGTGTTCAAGTCGTCACAGCAAATGCAGCTAGAACGGCTTATTTCTAAGCGGCTAGGCGACCTCAGCAAGGAGACGCCGGCGGGAAATTTCGAGCTCCCGAAAACGTTTGGCTACACAAGCATCCACAAAAACGTCAGTGCCGCCGACAAGAAGAAAATCCGGGTGGGAAACACCCCGTCCACCAAGCGGATCTTAGCAGCTAGAAGAAACTTGAACTCGTACTTTGAGGAGGAGAAGAATTTGATCTCTATCAACACGATTCTCGGGGTGAACTACTCTTTTGCGGAGCAGAACGAGAACCTGGAGACTCCGTTGAAGAAACGAAAGATCGAGCGGCTGTTCAAGCCAAAAGTGAAGCTCTGTTGCATTTGCGGATCCACCTCGAGTTATTCGCGGTGTGAGTCGTGTGGCCAGTATTCGTGTAGTGTGAGATGCAGACGTCTACATCAGGAGCTGAGATGTACGTGAGGTGATTAGAAGGTAATGAGTGGGTTTTTCTAAAGGACTACTCGGAGGTTTACCACGGAGAGGATTTCGGAGCATTTACTCATCAAAGAAGAGAATGGTCGTCTCGGGTGTCTACTCAGAGATTTAATCACAGAGAGAATGTTCGGTTTAACTAACGGAGAGAATTTTCGTTTTGTGTGTTTACTCAGAGATTTTGATCACGGAGAGAATGTTTGTCCCGAGTATCTACTCAGAGCTCTAACTCACAGAGAGAGGGTTCTGGTACAGTGGTTCTCTCCGCCTCAAATGTATCAAGATCATTTTCACACCGCGGACCACCGAGGATATTACCCAGTGTCACTGAGAATTGTCCTAGAAATAAATACGGCTAGTAGAGCTTGTGGCTTCTGGGAGGGAAGACATAATCAGTGGTATCTTTGAGACTATGCTGTTAGTAGAAAGGTTCACCCACGATGAAGACGCTTCGCCGCTGCCATATTCGAGCATGAGGAAGCCACTTGGGTGGGCCATCCTTATGTGTGAAGAGAAGGGGACGAGAGCTGCTCCTTTAGTCTGGAAGTCATGAGGTCGATGAGGCTCCAATCCGGGAGACCACGCTTCTGGCCTCTACTACGTCTCCTTGAAGATGGTTCCGAATTTCAATGGACTCGATCTTAGGACCCCGGGCGTTAGCTGTGAATTTTAGCTCCTAGGGGAATGAGGGCTGTATATGAACCTTTTAATTACATATACTGCCTTGAAATGAGCTTTACTGGACAGTCACGTTGAAACCTTCCGGGTGCGAAATAATAGTTCCTTTCACACAAGGTGAGGATTTCGTTGCTCTTACCAGCTGAAATCGCCGGTATGATTTGTCGCTTCACTGGTGAGCATAATGCAGTGGAGAAACTCTATGCAAACACATGATCCATTTTTCACCACACTTCTACAGAAAGAACGATCACTCACGAGAGAAATAGCTTCAAAAAGTATAGGCTCGGAAGTGAATAATAGCCGAAACGCCATCCACTATTATGTTAAGAGTCTATATAAACAGTGATCTGAATGACTATCGACTAACTTATCGACTAGCGAACGACTGAACTATCGAGCGACTGAGACTGAGTAATGTGACTGAGTACTGTGACAGATAATTGAAGATCAGGAACACGGGAAACAATCTGATTCTGGATGTTGAATGTTGAGCTTGAAACCACTTCCAGATCTATAGCTAAGAGTGTGGCAGCGGTCGTTTTATACAATAGAGCCGAGTCAGGTGGAAATGATTTATGAAAGGAAGTTGACACCGCCCTAAACGATGTTACTGGTGCTTCTGGTGTTTCAGCATCGAGTGGTGTCTCTTGTGATTCTAATAAATCAACATCTGCATCTTCCCAATTTTCAGACGCTTCTATTGCTTCACCTTCCACTGATGTGTAGGATTCCTAGTTCCTCTGATCATTTTTCGGATTCTTCAAATGATACAGAAATCACGAGTGCTATGCATCCACTTTTGCTGCTGGATCCTCTGGGTGAATTTTCTGTGGATCTAGGTGTCTGGTCGCTTACAGGCAATTACAGGCGTTTTCTTGCGAACATTTAAATAGGGTAAGTGAATGTCCATACACATCCTGATGTATCAAGCTCAGGATCTCTCATCCAGATTCATTCAAACATATTTCTACGTTGATGTAGTTGCGTTGTGATACTGGTCCAATTTGTCTGTATTTGGTACAATTGGCCTAATACAGACTTACAATAGACTGACAATACCGAGAGGTCCAATCCAAAGATAATGCGCTTAGAGTACACCATAACAATGCGCTTATGGTGCACTACTAACTCAATTCACCAGACCGATCACCCTAGTGTCTACACCGATGCGTCATATCGTATAATCTGTGACTACACACTCTATTCATGCCCGAAGGCGCCATAAGTCATTAATCGTCCATTCGCTGCGAGCCAGCAATAAATAATAAGCACCTAGTCGCCGTGCTTGAAGCAGCATCTCTTGCCGTATCTGCAAGAGCCAAACTTGGCCCAGTTGACACACGGCTTTGACCTCCAATTGGCCGGTCTCTCCACTTTCTTCAAGTCGTGGTCACCATGGGCAAATTGGCACTTGCTGCCGTAGGGACACAACCCCATTTTGATGAACGACATGCAGAGTTCGGTTTTGTAGAGCTGAGTATTGATGTTCTTTCCTTTTGACGACCCTGTCGACGACACAGAGCCCTGTCTAGATTTTTGGTGGTGGTTGTGGTTGTGGTCGTGGTTGTGGTTGTGATTGTGGTTGTGATGGTTCGGTCTGGCCTGTTGGGCCTGCTGCTGCTCGAAGTTGAATATTTCGTCGTTAGGACAGTCGTGGCGATGGTGTTGGTAGTGGGTGACGGGGACGGATGCACATGCCACACCGACATTTGCACTGGCGTGGCGACCACCAGCCACCTTCGCCACGCGGGCCAGGTTGTAGCCCAAATTCTCCTCGGTGAGTGGCGCAAGAAGGCTGTGTGGCAAGAGCAGCTGCGCGTACTCCAACGACGCATCGCTAAGCATCATGCTGCCTTGGATTGGCGCCACAGATGAGAGCTGATAGTTGGCAAACGGTGCGGACCCCGGCGACATGCCGGTCATGATGGAGGAGGGGCAGGCCACACCCTGTGGGCCAGTTCGTGGCACATGCAACGCCAGTGGCGGGGGTGCCTGTGGTGATGTCGAAGGCTCTAGCCACAAGTCAGGCAAGAGGTCGTCCTGGGAGTCTGTCAACGACGACGACGACGCCGACGGAGACGACGATGTGGAGAACGTTGAGACTGTATAGTGGGCCTGCTTGTCGAAACTGGGCAATTGTCTTTGGAGAGTTTCCATGGTGAAAATGAGAGCGAGCACCGGAAGATAGTTGGAAGCAGTGGTGACCGGTGATGAAAGGTTAGAGCCGGTTTTCGCGGTCGATATAGCAGTATATATGCGCCAGGTGAGGAGTTTTGCAAATCCTGGACAAAGAGGAGAAAGTCAGGCCGGAATAATTTCGATAAACGAGGGGAACGGGAGGAGAACTAACTGCGGAGTGTTGCTTCTGGGGCGTCCAAGTAGGTGGATATAGGGGTGGTGACGGCGGAGGATGGAAGGTGGATAGGGAAACAAGTAGCAGGGACTCGAGGATTTATATATGCGGTCGCGTGATGTGGAAGATAATATTCTGGTTGGTTGGTTGACGCCATATGCGAATCGGCGAAAGTGGCGCTACCACCAGAGGAGAGTGCCCCGAGGGTGCGATGGGTTTTTCCGGCTGTTCCGGGGGAAGCCGCCGACATTCGGCCGCTCTACCCTCACATTATTTGAGTTCCGGAGACTTTCTCTTGGACACATTAACGAGGCATTGAGGAGATCGAGGGATATAAGTGATAGAGAGATCGACGAAATTACAAAACTGAAAAATATGATGCCCTCTTGTTAGGAAATTGCCATTGTCGATCTCATGGGATGTTGGGTGGTGTGCATATAAGCCATCGGTG
Source organism: Sungouiella tsuchiyae (assembly GCA_030566995.1). Classification (NCBI taxonomy): domain Eukaryota; kingdom Fungi; phylum Ascomycota; class Pichiomycetes; order Serinales; family Metschnikowiaceae; genus Sungouiella; species Sungouiella tsuchiyae. The sequence goes on from JAJLRO010000053.1 coordinate 49,407, forward strand.
AGCCCGCTACTATCCCCGCAGTGCAGGTCGTTGAGTGCGAAAGAACGGCATCGCAGGGAGGTGCGAGGGCATTTGGCGGCAACCTGCAGGACGCCGAGGGCAATCCCGGCCATATTTTCAGCGTCCTCCGGGCTGCTCGAGTCTCGCCATTTCCGGGATGGCCTTCACCTTGTTCAATCGAATGTTCCTAACCTCAGGTTGGGCCACCCCGATCTGACCACTATCACCTGCATCCCGTGGTGACACCGACCCCTCCCTTTGTGGTGTGGTACTTTCAGATGTCCCTACTTCCCACTAGCGGAACTGCCAGGGTTCCAGGGTCAATGCGGCGCGGGCTCCTCCTTCATGTGCGGCTGGCACGGGATCCCCAGCCATTTGGTTGCTTTTTGGTGTCAAAATGCATATTGAATTGCAATTCCGACTCTCGGTTTTAGTTATCATCAATGACAGGGTAGAGAGGGTTATTTTTTAGTGTCATTTTCCAGTTTCTCTTAATGAGACTCACCGATTCGGGACGAATCCGGTCACGTGATGAGGGGAGGGGAGGGGAACTGCCACACCTCTTCGCTCTCTCCGCTAAGAGTGCGAGGGTTATATGCACTCTGGCTTTATACTTAGAAATCAGTATATTTGGGACATTTAGCTGTTTTCTAGGAACTTTGCTTACGCTGTAAGGGATTGATCGATAAAAAACGTTAGCTGTCCCACTCAAGGGTAAAGGTATGCATTGTTTGATTTTACCATTCAATTTCTAAGTTTCAGTCACGTGATTTACGACAAACTCGACACTGAGGAGAGAGAAGAAAGTAGGGAGAGGGGAAGGTAGAGGGGTGGAGACAACAGAGTACAAAGGTGGGGACAATAGAGTACAGAAGGTGGGGACAGCAAAGTACAGAAGGTAGAAACAAGAGAGGAAAAGCAATTTCCGCGACATTTATGTCCAACTCAAAGTAAATTGGTAATCTCCAATATTGGAGATGTAATACCAGCGAAGATTCGTAGTGGACTCACTGATCTTCTCACATTCTCTGACATTTTCTTCTCCAAGCTGCACTATGCGTTTCCAGTGAGGTACTCGATAAATATATCGTAGAAGCTTTGTCTGAAACTAGCACGATCTCGTTATTAGTTTACGTTATTACCCTCAAGATCTCCATTTTTCTTTTACGTTATTCCCATAAGATCTCGTTAATTTTTTTTACGTTATTCCCACGAAGATTTTCCTGTTTGTTTGATTCTACATCTGACGGGAGATTCGATAGTTCAGCAAGTTGCAAATTTGAGAAGAGTAGCCATTGGAGAGAATGTAGAGACTTGAGGGCGGGCCAAAAACAGATTCCAGATCATCAGACTCTGGACATGTGTGGTGGTTCAGTTCATGAGCAAGATAATTTTAAGGCATAGTGTATTAGTCGGGAAACGTAGCATTAGGCCAGTAGTTAAGCCAGTAACCTGAGACGACCGAGAGAATTTCAGGATTATATAGGGTAAGCGACTGAATTCAGTGTTTTAGCAGAACTCACAAGGAGCATGGAGCAATATCTATCAACTCCGTGTTGATTAATCACTAGTTGTTCTCATTTTGTGCCTTCATTCCGCCTTACTTCATCTATCTATTGTTTGCCTTAGACAATTCACATATGTTTCTAGCTAGGATTTCCCGTTTCTCAACCTTTCCAAGCATTCACTATTCGGTTTGCTACCTTTCAATCAATGGCTCGATAGCTTCCATGGTGACTGTGGGGCCCTCCAAAGAATTGAGACAAACAACTCACTAGACTTTAACCACAATGGGATGCCCCCAACCATGGATCTCAAAGTAATGACAGTGGGACTCACAGTTGAAATACAAAATGATACACGGAACAATCAATGATGACTACCTTCAGGTGTTCTTGCTAAAATTGTTGTTGCTCGTAAAATCTGAATCGGATGGATCCTGAACCGGCAAATAGGATGATCTTTTTCAATAGCAGGGTCAGGAGATGTCAAACCGGCACCTGAGGAATAGAAGAGATGTTACACTAGCCAGAAATCCAAAAGATAATTACTTTCCGCATAGAAAAAACTAGGAACAGAGGAAGAAAAGTCCGAAACATATCCATGTGATTATTGACAATGTCACCAAAATGACGTTCAGTCCGCCGAATGGATTTAATTGCAAAGTAGTATCCATGATCTGAATTGGCCACTAAGGAGGAGGAACCTTGTAAAGAAGCGATGAGTGCGCTTGGAAGTAGCAAATTAAAAGATCTCAGTTGAAACGAATGATGGGAACCTTGAGTTAATTGAGTATCTGTATGCCGAAAGAGTAGGAAACATGATATTTCTTTTGGTCATCAAATATGAGATGAAAATAAAGATTCGCTGACTTGATTACCACCAAATCAGAACATGAATGTATGTTCATGTTATGCAAAGGCCTTCTCCTTCACTAGTTCAGTTAATCATTAGAAACGATGAACCTGGTAAATACTCGGAATCATACTTACGGCGAATTTCTCGTCTCCCTACTGCTACGTTAATGCCCAAAACAGAACTTGCCCTATTTCCCGGTTCAAAATTCATTCCAGTCTGAGCCAAGCATCACAATGTGCTGGTGCAGGTGCCCACTTTTCGATCATCTTGCCTCAATCTTCCTAGAGAAGGTTTTCAAACAACCACATAATTGTACCTAAGAATAATATCAAATGTGTTAATACGTATTGTATTATATAAATTCCAAGCCGACTGCCTTCGATATCGCGGTACCTGAGCCATTACCTCACCTAAGTATCACTGCACTCCACTTCAAATAGACCATTACCATATACATCTACAACCCCATTCAAACCTATCAATTTCATTATTTCTATTAATTCTATTATCTCTCTAAAAATCATCCGTCTCACCCTTTATCTACCCAATACCTTCAAATCTCATCGTATCTCCTCATTTGTTCCTATTTCCCATACTCTCTCTGCACCTATTTACTACGCGCATCCTACCATATCATCTTTATGGCTATCCAGAACAATCTACGAGAAGCCAAAGCATGGTACACTGCAGCCAGCCCTCATATAGTGCCATCATGGGAGCTCGATATTATGTTGCGCAGCGATCTGGCTTCTCTCTCCTCCACCCAGCGTGGGGTGCTACCTCGGCCTTCAACAATGCCTCTGTTTGCCAATCCTGGCCACAACACTCAGAATTCCGGCGTGTCACGGGCCGAAACAACATCTCCAGTTGACTATGGATTTAGACCTGAAGCTGCCAATTCGCAGCAGGCGCCGCTGCGGCCGCTAGTTGCGTCGACCCAGATCAATATTGATGACATCTCTGATTTCAGTGATAACGACTCCCAGGCATTCCAGCTCATAGACGTGGCCAAGTTAGGGATGAAGAGACAGGGTACTTTGGATACACACATGCAGAAGAAGCCGAGAGTGGAGAGAGAAATGGCTAGAGATGGTACGCAAAAGGACATGGGTTTGAAGGACCTGACTTTGAAGGAAGTGAATGTGATTAACGTGATTTCAAACGGGCTGAAGCCGAATGGAGTACAGCCAAATGGGCTGAACTCAAAAGACGTGGGTCTGAACGGACTGAAGGGGCCAACTCCGAAAGATAAGCTCCCGAGTCTATCGAGAGACCCTCCACCATCAAGGGACGCTCCACTATCAAGAGACCCCCCACTATCGAGAGGCCCTTCACTATCGAGAGGCCCTCCACTATCGAGTGGCCCTCCAATATCGAGGAATCCCTCTCTTATAAACTCCGACAACAACGTTACGCTTCTACACGAATACGTCCGCATATGCGAGTCAAAAATCAACTTGCTCACCAAAAGCAACCTCATCAACGAATCCACGTCTCTCTCGCTCGACGCAAAGAAGTTGTGGCACTCAAGCCACTATCTACCGAAGTTCAAAGACGTCAATACCAAGCAGATGGTGCTCAGATCCAAATTTTCCTTTCTCGACCCTCTACCGTCGCCAGAAGACTTATCCAGGCTCTCCAGCAGCAATCCGGTGCTCTCCTCCATGGTTTCTGTATCCAATGACCTCTCCAACATGCAAAAGATTGTTTCGTCGCCGGATTCGGTGTCCATTTCGCGAGAAATGCCAGTGGAGGTGGCCACATCGCCGGTCCATGTGGAGGAAAACGAAGCGTACGCCAACTACGAAGACAACGAAGCAAATTACGAAGCAAATAACGACGAGGCTCGCCGGATCATAATGGAGAACCGCGCCCGGCCAAAACCGCCTCAAGTGGTTGAGGATGACGATGTGGAAGATGATTTTGGCGAGGATTTCATGGATGGCCTCGATTCTTCCCAAGTCGACAACGACGACACGGATTTGAGTGGATTTCTCGCCAAAGATGGCGACGACGACTTGGAATCGGTCGACGAAACATTCTCCACACCTCAGGCAACACAGATCGATTCGCAGCCAGTTTTAAGCGATGGCTTTGAACTTGACTCTGAAAATGACCAAAATGACCAGCAAAACTTGCGTGAAGAAATGAAAGACATGATTTTGTCTCAAGATACCGCTGCTCGGTACGGAGTCAAGTACGATTTGTCGGAGCCTATTGAGATCTCCGACGATGACAACGACGCAAGTAATATGGATTTCACCACGCAATTGAATGAAAACCGTGATGAAGTAGTCGAGATTCTTTCCGATGACGATTTGGACGCAGAAGACTTGAATGCCTTGACAGAATTACTGCACGTCAAAATCGAGTATCCAAAGCCGAAATTGCTGATTGTGAGTGATAGTGATTTCAGTGACGACGACGACGAGTTGATCCAATTGTCGAAAACAGTGACGACTACTCTGAGCAAGAGAGTTCTCCCTGGCTCGGAAGATTTCATTGATGAAGTTTACGATGTACTTCATAAAATATTCAAGCTACCAGACTTTCGGTCGAACCAGTTGGAAGCAATTGTGGCTACTTTAGTGGGAAAAGACGTGTTTGTGTTGATTCCCACTGGAGGTGGAAAGTCGCTCTGTTATCAGCTCCCAGCTCTAGTTCAGAGCGGCAAAACAAAGGGAACCACCGTTGTGATTTCTCCTTTGATCTCGTTGATGCAAGATCAAGTGCAGCATTTGCTCAATAAGAATATCCGAGCCGGGATGATCAGTTCGAAGGGCACCAGCGACGAAAGGAATGCAACTTTCAGAGCTCTAACTACTGGCCAATTGGACCTCGTGTACTTGTCTCCGGAAATGGTCAACAACTCTGCAAGAGTTCAGAAGGTCATATCTAAGCTATACGAAAACGACATGTTGGCGAGAATTGTTGTTGATGAAGCCCATTGTGTGAGTTCATGGGGTCACGACTTCCGTCCAGATTACAAAGGCATGAGCATATTCAAACAGCAATATCCGAACGTGCCCGTCATGGCACTCACTGCCACTGCCAACGAGAAAGTTCGTTTGGATATCGTCCATCACTTGCGCATGTCCAATCCAGTTTTGCTCAAGCAAAGTTTCAACAGAATTAATCTTTTTTACGAAGTCAAGAACAAGCCACCAAATTTCTACGAATGGGTGCGAGACTATGTGCTAGAGAGGCAGTCGGGAAAGACTGGAATTATTTATTGCCACTCCAAGCAGTCATGCGAGACTACTGCGCAAAAACTTAACGAATGGGGTATCCGATGTATGTTCTATCATGCCGGTATGGACCCGAATGATAGATTCGAGGTGCAAACCCTGTGGCAGCAGAATAAAATCCAGCTCATCTGTGCTACCATTGCGTTTGGTATGGGAATCGACAAGCCAGATGTTCGTTTTGTCATTCACATGTACATTCCCCGGTCTTTGGAGGGATACTACCAAGAAACTGGACGTGCTGGAAGAGATGGAAAGGAAAGTGAGTGTATCATGTTTTACTCTTACAAAGACGCCAGAAGTCTCCAGACTTTAATTCAGCGAGATGACAAATTGGAGCAGTCAGCACGAGAAACGCATCTTGCCAAATTACGCCAGGTGGTGCAGTATTGTGAGAACAAAACCGATTGTAGAAGAAGACAAGTTCTCCATTTTTTCAACGAGACGTTCGAACCAAAGGACTGTCACAAGAAGTGCGATAACTGCTGCAGTGAAGTAATTTCGGTGACCCGAGACGTCACAGACCACTGCGTGAATATTGTGAAGATGGTAAGATCTCTTCAACACGATAAGGTTACGGTGATCCATTGTCAGGATGTATACAAAGGCTCGAAGAGCAACAAGATCATGAAACTTGGCCATAATCAAGATCCTAGCCACGGAATGGGGAAGGATTTGGATCGTGGCGATATGGAACGGATCTTTTTCCAATTGCAGAGCGACGGATGTTTGTTGGAGTACCAAGTGATGAAAGGAGGGTTTGCCTCTACGTATGTGAAGCTCGGGCCCAACGTTGGCGGGCTCTTGGAAGGAAACAAGCGGGTTCTCCTCTCGTTTGCACAACACGGACGGCCCAACTCCTCTGGGTCGAAGCCCCGATTGGCACCTAACGGAAACGGCACTGGGTTGACGAACTTCAGATACCAAGAATCTTTTGTCAGTGCGAGAGAAGTTCGTTATGAGCAAGAGAAGGAGAACATCGACTGGAAAGAACCGAGGTCCAAGATTGTGCTCTCAAGACAAAATTTCAACGGAGCCGTGTCGGAGGGGAACGAGCAGGCCATTGAACATGCCTTTGGAGAGCTCCGTAACCTCCGGCTACAAAAACTGCAGGAGCTTGGGTACGGACGGCCGACATTTTTTATCGAAGACGACTTGCTTAAAGAGATGGCCATCAAGCTCCCGACCAATGCACGAGACTTTGCCAAGTTGGAGAATATCAGCAAAGAACAAGTGGCATTGTTCCAATACTTCAAGAAGACGTTGGGAGCATTGTCACGAGAACGCAAGAACGCAAGCCAAAATGTTGCAACCCAGACTTCTACTGTGACACAGGCCAACAGCACCATCAGCGAGCATGCATCGCCGTACTTTCAGCGAACGTACAATTCGCAACCAAAACGCACGCAGCGGAGCCAGGGCTCACAGCGAAAGTCCAACTTCAAGCGAAACAACAAGACAGGCGCCAGAGCAAACAGGGGGAGCCGGCCGGAAGCCAGAAAGCCGACAAGTTCGGGCCATATACGGCAAATGCCTATATAAGGGATACAAGGGTAACAATAGAAGAATAGGTGTGTCGGGAGCGTAAACGCATAGGGGCGAGCAACGGACAAGGACGTCCGAAGTATATAATGCGCAAGAAAGCACGAAAATTAGGAAACCGGAGGAAATTCATAGGTTAAGCCTCTTAAACGAGAATGACTTTTAGTATAAGACATTGATCTCCGGAATAGAGAAATAATTTTACCGCTCACAATGGCGTTGAAAATGACAGGAAGTTCCACGAGAACGAAGAATAACTTGACGACCACATCGTAATAGTCAATTCCGCCGCAAATGGGGACAAGAGACTGTAAAGACAAAAAAGTTCTTGCGTGATCATCCACTTTGCCTTCACTACTAAGTTTTCTGTCAATGGACCACTGGCTCCCATCGACTTGATTTATCCTCGGGAAACATGCCGGAAAGACTGTTCCACGCATGGAGCAACTAGTCGCACCAGCCATAGACAGACCGCCGGTAGGCTTACTGTCTTGTGAATCAGCTATGCACCATTGTGACACACACAATGACCATTAGCTTTTATTAAAATCACCACCCTACGCAAGTACCGCCATCCCGGCAAATTCGACTTCCACGGCAAAACCACCGCTCCGGCAGAAACCACCATATGCAAATGCCACTTTACGCATTTTCAACCAGTGCAGCTGACCATCGTAGCCAACACCTGGCATCCATCTCCTGGCTACGATTTTCCACAGAATGACATCAAATACTTAGGAATATCCGCGGATATTCCTCGGCGTCTCCTGGAACCCTCAAACCATCCAGCCAATGGTGGCCCCCGGCTTACAAACGGGTCCGGATATGCCACTCCAAAAAGCGCCGCAGTCACGTGCGCGGGCCCTTGTGCCCCACGATTAGACTGGCACTCGTACATCATGTCCAAAAAAAAGAAAAATCTTCATGTCACATCATTACGCCCGCCGTCTTCTCAAAGAGTTCAAAGCGTTGCAGAATGCCTCTCTCCCCGGCGTCACCATGCTAGACGCCAGCGACATGTGCAACTACCGCTTTGAGATCGCCACCGATAACCCGCTCTACGCCAAACAGACCCACCTTCTCCGCATCGACATCGGGCCTGACTATCCGGTGGACAGCCCGCTGGTGTATTTTGTTGACGCGGACAACTACCTGATCCCCATGCACCCCCACATCTACTCCAACGGACACATTTGCCTTAATCTTCTAGGGAAGGACTGGACCCCCGCATGTGGGGTTGAGGCGGTTGTGTTAAGCATTCAGAGCGTATTGAGCCACAACGATGTGGCTGAGCGGCCTGTGGACAACGAGCGGTATGTGGCGCATGCGCCAGTTGATCCTAAGAAAACGACTTTTGTGTACCACGATGATAATGTCTAAGTGGTGAGGTGGGCGGCTAATCAAGAGTGCTCAGGGGCTTTTGAGTTTGCAGCTGAGATCATGAGGGTTTTTGAGTTCATGGGATGTTTGGGTGTACAGATGTATAGGCTTTTTCGGGTTTTTGATGGTTTCTCCGCCTAGAAAGAGGGCGGTTGCTGGGCGGTTACACGGTGCCCAGCTAGCGGAGCTTGTGGGTAAGTAATGCGGCACGTGCGCATATCTCGCGTGACTGGTATCTCGTGACCAATCCCCACGTGCGCGACTCCGTGATCGCCGGACTTCAAAGTCCATTTGAAGCGCGCCAATCGCCTCGCTCGGTTCTCAACATTGGGTTGAGAATGCGTTTTTGGCCGCTTTTCTGGGCCATCCGTCTTGCCCAAATGTTCGCTTAGTTGGTTTGCGGCAATCACCTCCTAATGCTGATCGGCCACTTCTCACTCGTGAATGCTGCCTCTTTTCAAAAACAACGTAACAGCGTGCCTCCCTTTCCTCGCACGAAGAAAACTCTCGTCAATCGGGCTCTCGTCAATTGGACTCGCCGATCAACTCCGAGGGGTTGCATGTCCAAGATGGAAAATTTCTCCGGAAATGACCTGGGGACTGCAGACAGTATCTCATCTGGAAAAATTGTACGCATTATTGCGTATCCATAGAAGATGTTGTTGGGTTTTCGTGCTTCGTGCAGGCTCGCCGATCCGGATATTATCAAGAGCAATGGGATAGTGCCAGCAAGATAACCGCCTCACGCTCACCGCAAACGACTGTTTGCTCAATCGCCTGGATTGGGAGCAATATTGCTTTCCAGAAGTAAATGAACGTAGCCCTGAGCTACTTTAAGCTTTCGGTCTTTTCGGGCTGAACTTTTACTGGGTTAACCCTCTGGTTTTTCTCCTGCAGACAATCAGATTTCGTGGACACTTCGATACAGTTGAAGTTACCCCTCTCGGCCTCCTCACTAAAGTGAAGTCGAAAAATTTTTGAGTTTCCTGTCTTATTAACCCTGAATCCACCACAAACGTGGATACTTTCGGATTATTTGCTTTCCGTTCGTCTCGTCCTTTCCGATTCCCTTCTGTTTTTTTTTATTTGGACCGACACCGCTTTGCATATCCCCCTGATCACAAGCTTTTGACCACGTTGGCTCGGTGAAATTATCTAGAGGAGCCACGACAAGCCATATTTATCCGCCGTTGACAATGTCTCAATCGTCCTACGTCAAAATGGAGCCTCAATCACCTGTTTTGAACCAGCAAGTCTCGAGTGAACAAGGCGTAGTTGAATTGAGCGACTTCAATGAAGATACCTGTGGATTCACAAAAGGGGCTAGCGAGGTAATCAATGGCTCCGCTGACGTCAACGACTCCATCGATTTATCGACTGATTCAGATGAAACCGAGAGAGCCAAAGGCAGTTGCAATCAACTGTCTTGTCTGTTGGAGCAATCTGGATCGTTAAATCTGATTAGCAGCCTGGGCTCTTGTGGGTCCACAGAGTCGAATATCGAGCAAGCCTGCGACTCATGCAGAAAGCGCAAGCTCAAGTGCTCGAAAGAATACCCAAAGTGTTCCAAATGCATCCAGCACAATTGGTGTTGCTCATACTCGCCTAGAACGGTGAGATCGCCGTTGACCAGAGCACACATGACAGAAGTGGAGAACAAGTTGGCACACGTCACCAACATGTTGCGCTACATCTTGCCCAGAGCAGTTGACGTGGACCTGCTCGTTGAATTGAACGATTACACTGGCGCTTTGCGTCGCTACAGGGACAAGTTACTGAGCGACACCACAACCACAACAAACGACTCAACTCCATCGCTGGCGATGTTCGCAGGCGCTGACAACAAGCTCGATGGCCATGGCTACAACATCAAACTGCCATTTGACAAGCAGAAGATCAAGCAAGAGATCATTGATGATTTTGTGCTCAACAACATCCCAACTGACAAGCGGTTTCAGTTTGTTCCTCCGCCAGCAGTCAGCAAGAACATTGACATTCCACCGTTTGGCACCTCAACCATAGACAGCTTGACTAAGATGGACACGTTGACCAAGATGGACTCCCATGTCTCCGACAAGTCCTACAACTCGGCCAACTCCTCGAACTCGAATCACTCCGACAATTCCGCAGACCCCCGATCGTTTGAGTCGACCCACCCAACTTCGTTGACCAGCCCTTCGTCACTTCTTTCTTTGAACTCGTACGACCACTACGACTACGAGGACGAGTTGGCGGGATCGGGAAAGTGCTTGAAGAAGCAGAAAACCCATCCAATCACCGAGTACACCTCGATATTTGACGAAGTCATGTGCGACGACTTCGTTTAACGACCTCACGATTCTCCTGTATTTTAGTGGCCTGCGGCCTTATTCATAGATTGCTATAAATGATTACGAGTGAACAGACCGTTTCCTCCCGGGCGATCGTACTTAGTCTGGCTACGTACTTGTGCTCCTTGCCTATGGAATTGCGCTCCTTGACGATTGTATTTCAGTCTATCTCCAGTTGCGTTCTCCATCCAGTACCTTTCTCCCTCCGAATGTCCCGGTCACTCTCCGAAATTCGAAATCCAAATGTCACTAATCTTCCTTCACCTAGCCTCTCCTCGACGTCTATCCCCGGGCCTCATTCCGGGACTCATTTCCTTATCGGATTAACACGGCCCTCCTTCCTTATCCCCGGACCGAATTCGGTCACTCACTTGGTCGTGCGCGCCTCATAAACGGAGCCTGTCCCCACACCTATCATCTCAATCCTTCAACAACAACTTTCTTCTTACCACTCCTTCTTTTCTCCTTCCGTCGCCATTATTTATTTCAAGTTTTTTGCTGCCAATGTCGCCGCTAAAGAACCTCTCCTCTCTCAAGAGAAACATCTCTCGGCGCATTCGCCAGGCATTAGAGGAGATCCAGGAGAATTTGGCTAACCGCCAGCGGATACCAGCCCCTGTGGCTATCCCTGTGCCCATGCGGGGCCGCCCAGGCTACCGGATGCCCATTTCGCAATTTGCGTATGCTGGCGGTCTCTACGGCCACGGCTCGGGAGCTTTCGGGGGCTTTAGGACCTTGAACAGCGCTTGCAATAGCTCTCGCTTCTACACCACCTATTCATCACGATTCACGGGGTTCACTAACATGCGCTGGTCGCGCATCAACAGCTCAATCATCTTCAACAACTTCTCGTCTCGCGGGCAGTTCCGCCTGAAGCTGTTCACCACGTTCTATAGAGCTCCTACCTTGACTGAGCTTCTCAAGAAGAAGAATAAGTTCAGCGATAAGGACGAGATGTCCGGGGGACTCTCAGCCCGACCTCTAGCATATGCCGCGAGCACGGCCATGGAGATGGTGCCGCTGGCACTCAGACTCAATATTCTGTTGACGCAGAAGTTCCACCACATGGTGATGGACCTCGCCCGGTCCGATTCGGAGCTGTCGCAGGGCTGTTTCGTAGATTTCAAGGTGGAGCCCAAGATCTTAATCCCACAGAACACCATCATGAATGGGGAAGTGTTGACTGAGCTTCTTGCCAACTTGAAGCGGTTTGAGCGCCACATTTTGGACTTGCAACGCGATTTGGCTCGCCTCAGCGAGCTCGGCGAGCTCCCGCTCCGTTATCTCGCCAGCTCCAACACCATCCGCGTATACTTCCCCAACTGTGACCGTGCGAAGTTGGAGTCGCTCTTGCTTGAGAAAAACGTCATGAGTGGTATAATCTACGAGGATTTCCGCAACGAGAGCGAGGCGTACAGCGACGAGATTTCGTCGGTGACTGACTTTGATATTTTGAGCAGCTGCATGCTGTCACTGAACGGATCGAGTTCCGAGTCGAGCTACGATGATGTTTTGTCTTCGTCTTGTGAGTCTCGGGGCAAACAAAGGGACCTGGTGCAAATTTATGAGGACGATAGCTACTTTTGGGCATAATGGGTAGGTTTTAAGATAGGTAGGTATAATGCAGTTTTGAGTACGATTAGTCGGGTTATTTTATGTTTCTCGCTTTATTTTTAGCAGGTCCAGTTTCCAGTTCACAAGGTCCAGTTTTCAATTTCGCTCTCAATTGACTCACATTAGAGAATCCTTGAATGTGCGAAAAGACCGTGGTAAAAAATACTAAACACCCCGCAAAATTTACAAAACGGGATCCATTGTGATCAGACAGACCGCATCTAACCCATGCAATATTGCAATAAAAATTCTTTCAAAAAACAATATATTCCCGTCCTTTACTTCCTTGAGCCTACGTTCCTGCATTCAACCATATCCCCATAGTCAGTGATTCACGTACTGCAGGCAACTCACACATACAAACAGATTACAATCTACTTACACAGAAATCACCAGATATCCATCTAGAATCTAGAATTGCACTCTAGTTCGCTCCCAGAATGTCAACAAATGAAACATCTCTGCCTCCTGGAGGCTTTCCCCTGGCCACAGATCTCGAATCGCAGCTTGACCAACTAAAGAACGAAATCACACAAGAAACGGCGGCTACCACCGAAGCCGACCAGGATCAAATTACCTCGGATGCCCACCACGATGACGAGAGCAACGAAAACTTCTCGGATGCCGCAGCAGGAGCGGATTCGGCAGTTGGTGCCGCAACCAGTGGAGACGAAAACTCCCAACTCAACCAATCAGTTATTCCGACGGCAGACGACTTGCCGACCCGCAAGAACCTATATTCGAGTATCCACACAGACTTGGCTAGGTTGCCGCCACCCTCAGCTGGCGCGTCGCTGTTGTTGGAGGCTCGTCAAGCTGAGATCTCCATCAAGTTCGGGTCGAAGGACAAGGCGCAGCAGAATGCCATCAATTCAGGCGCTGCAAGCATCAAAAAGACGTTCAACGAAATCAAGACAACCATTGGACATATGTCTCCCGAAATGTTGGGAGGCGAGCCGCTAGATTGGGACTTTTGGTCGCGGGTAGTCGATAATTACGATTCGGTAGTTCAAGACGATCCCGAGGCGCTCCAGAACGCGGTGGCCGACGGCATCCCCATGGAATTCAGGGGAATCATCTGGCAGCTAGTGGCGCGGTCCAAGAATCTCCAGCTCGAAGAGTTGTATATGCACCTAAAGAGCGAAAGTTCTATTCATGAGCGAGCCATCAAAAGAGACTTGACCAGGACGTCTTTCTTCACCAACGTCGACGCGTTGAAGAAGGGCGAGGAGCTCTACAGCGTCATCAAGGCCTATTCGCTTTTTGATCCCGATGTCGGGTATACGCAAGGCATGGTGTTCATTGCTGTGCCCTTAATCATGAATGTGACCGAGGCCGAATGTTTCTGCTTGCTAGTGGCGCTCATGAAGGAATATGGACTCAGGGAGTTGTTTGCGCCCGACATGCATGGGTTGCATTTGTTGTTGCACCAGTTCGACCTGCTCTTGGCCCAGAATCTGCCCCAATTGTACAACCATTTGATTCGTCAAGGGGTGCGGTCGCTGATGTATGCCTCACAGTGGTTTCTCACGTTTTTCAGCTACAAATTCCCTCTCGACGTGGTGCTCCGCATTTTCGACTTGGTGATCACCCAGGGAATTGAGGGGGTGCTTCGGCTTGCCGTCAACTTGATGCTCCGAAACGAGGCCACGCTTCTCCGATTGAATTTCGACTCACTCTTGGAATACTTGAAAGCGAACCTCTTCAACGTCTACGTCAGCAGCGAATTTGTTGCTGTCCCCGAAAAGGAAACCAGAAAGTTCTCGTTGTTGCCCAGAAAGAACACCACCAAGTCTGATAACTACTATAAGCTCGACGCCTTCATCCAAGATGCATTGCAGATTACGATTCTACCCCAAGACCTCGCCAAGTTCAAGCTGGAATTCGAGGAGATGTGCTCTATCGATAGTGCCCGCGTCGACGAAATTGAAAAACTCAAAGTTGACAATGGTGTGCTCAGACACGAGATTAAGCAGCTAGAGGGTGAGAATTTCAAGTTGAACCATGATCATATTGGGGTTGTGCAGCTGTTGGTGGATACAAAAGTACTTTTACCCGAGATTTTGAGCGACATTGAAGACCTCAAGGAAACAGTGGCTGGTCTACAAGGAAATATTTCTGAGTTGGAGTCTAAACTAGAAGCAGGACCCGAGGCGCTTCCTCAAGATATCGAGAGCAAGATCCAAAACTTGCTAGTGGAAAATGCTACGGAAACAGAGCGATTTGCCAACCTTGAAGAGCAACTTGAGCAGCTCACTATCGAGAACGAGACGCTTGGAGCGGAACTCAAGGAAAAAGGGGGGAAGAAGTGGTTTTGGTGAGTTGATGTTCGCAGCCACGCACTGGATAAAATTAGTGCGACCGAGTAATTCTGAATCTCTGCGACAACGAAAGTGAAGGATTGGGATAGAGGTCGGCGACCACGCCACGAATGAAACTTTTATTTCACATTAAGGTACTGTCTGTGACCGCTGGTTGATGATTATCACGGAAACCGCATTTGGCGAAATGGTACACGTGACCGCGAAAGGGCACAGGCCCTCAGCACTGCCTGCAGTACCACCTACCATCCGCGCCCATGAAAATTTTCCCTACTTCCCAATATACCTCTTCTACTACATCAAACCAAAATGGCTAGAGGACCAAAGAAGCACCTTAAGAGATTGGCAGCCCCATCCCACTGGATGTTGGACAAGTTG
>JAJLRO010000054.1:0-59021 GCA_030566995.1 Sungouiella tsuchiyae
AGGAGTCGGATGGAAGGGGACTGTAACGACCAACTATCACATTCGCACAACGAAGTACCTCAGGCATTTTAAGATGTTTCCAGATAGACCCAGAAACAGGACACTTGAGGCGAAGATGTGTAGAGAAAATGGTTAAAATTGGCGTCCGGCCATTACGACCAGCAAAAACTAATTAGGCAAGTGATCCTGGTGTAGGTTACGAAAATTTGGGCAAGATACTGCAGGATATAACAGTAAATTTAAGCCACAACATACTCACTATGGATAGCGCGTGCAGCTTTTTCTCACAAGCTTATCCGTGATAGTTTAGTGGCTAGAATTACCGCTTGTCGCGCGGTAGACCGGGGTTCAATTCCCCGTCGCGGAGTTTTTTTTGTTTTTACAACTTGATAAATTCTCAGGAATGACGCCAAACTTGAACCTGTATTCTCATCTACTATGGATACTAACGATGGATTTGTACCGATTGTGGCAATTTTTTATGCTGTGTTTCATCCTACTGAGGGTACCAAAATAGTTAATCAAGTTCCCGAAGGTTCGATAGCGAGCTGTTCAGTTTCTGATATCAACCTGTCCGAGATTCTCTTCAACTTCGACACAGTCAAGAACTACATTATTCCAAAGCCACAACTATGCAACAAGCTTGTGTCCTTCAAAATCAATCGATTCAGAGTTTTAGGATATCCTGTTAACATTGAGGGCTCGAATTATTCAAGAAATTCATTCAACTTCAATTTTGGATTCGTCTTTCCCTATAATGCAGACACAACTCCATACGAGTCCGCTATTCGTCGAATGGGAAAAATGTTCCGAGCTCTAGAAGAGCAATCTTATCTTCTCAGTAAGCTAGATAAGGATCGTGTGTTTTTTAATCTGAAATCGACTCATTTGCTTATTGATAGTGCGGACTATACCCCGGGTCACCAAAAGATTCAAAAATTTTCATTGCAGTCCGTTGAGTCGCTTATCCATCAGATATATCAGGATCTCAATAATTATTCTGAATGCTGCATCCCTATCGATTCGGCCAATAGTGTGGATATCAAGCTTTTTCCCATCTTGCCGCCACCAGTTAACTTAAAGGCATATCAGGTTCCACTTCAGACCGTGAAGTTGAATCTGCTCATGGATGTCAATTGGGACCCGACAATGATTAAGATCTTGCCGTATATCAATGGTTTGAATTCGGTGAAGAGGATCAGCGAGTTAGCCGACGCTGATTACTTGCTAACGAAAAATTGTATTCAACATTTGATGCATTACCAGTGCATTGCTATGATGGATATATTTCAGTTTAACAACATTTATGCACCGACTAACAACATTGGTAACTTTCTCAAAACAACCGGAATGGCTGAAGAATGTCAAGCCTACATCATTTCTTCTAATTTTCAAGATTTGACATTTGCTGCGACGCCAGCAACTTCAGCCACATCAAGCACGCACACCCCAGCAAGCACCCGGACAAGTCATTTCAATCGTGGAGCTGTTGATGTAAATCCGGGCATCCCAGATAAGAAGGCGGTTACTGACTCGGCGAGTCCTTTCACAAAGTCCGTCGTAAGTGGTAGCGTGATCATCAAATCGACTGTGCGTGACCTGCTGCGAGAGATCAAGGTCCCATCCAGGGCCACGCTTTTCTATTTATATCGACTGCTCAATCAAGGTCAAACCATCAAAGAATGGTACATTCAATATCACAAGACTTTGAAGAATATCGACATTCGCAGGTTCGTCACTTTTGGTGTCGTCAGAGGTTTAATCTACAGAGTTAATCTGTATCCAGTGCTTCACTCCGTTACTAAATCCCTAGAATTTGGTGATGAAAAAATCAATAACTTAGACCTTTTTATTGAGATTAACAAAGAGCTTTTGAAGAAGAAACGACTCACACTGACTTCCTTGGCAGAAATGAAAGATACTGGATTACTCAAAAGCTCAGTAAACGAGGCCAAACTTAAAACAGGAAAGAAAAAGCGAACAGTTAGCTTTAACTATCATGTTGATCGGCGAGTGCGCATGAGTGACGAGGATGATGACGATGACGATGAAAATGAAGAAGAGGATCAGGATGACATCTCCAACAGGCTGGATGTCTTTGATAATGACTCTGAATCTTCGAGAAAATTAAATGGCATAAACCATCGCAAGAATGCTGAAAATATTTTGCAGTCGGAATCTGAAAATGAGGTCGAAGTGTACGAGCGAGAGGAATTGATAAATTTGATCAAGCTCATGAAAGGAATGCAAAATTTCGATTCAGTGTGTACTGAACTTCAGAAATCCAGAAAGGACGTTGAGCAATTGATGGAAATGCTTGGACCCTATTCCGTTATCAACTCATAGAATTGCAACTAATTGAACATGCTATTTGCGTCCAGTCATTTCATCAACTTGATTAGACGACCGCTCAGACTATTCTTGTACCATTCTCTAATCGTATGGCAAGTCGATGTTTCCCAAAATCAACTCGTACGAATCTCTGTTAGTTGATCTACTGTAACTGTGTCTATTATTTACTCCAATCCGGGTAACTTTTCGCGTTTCATTCATAGTTATTATCAAAAAAGTAAACAAACGGTAAACACAATACTTCATTTTTTCTAAACGCAATGTCTGGAAAAGGAAAGGTTCACGGAGGCAAAGGAAAATCAGCAGAAAGCAGTAAGGCTACTAGCTCCCATTCCGCTAGGGCTGGATTGCAGTTTCCTGTGGGAAGAATTAAGAGATATTTGAAAAGGAATGCTCAAAACAAAATCAGAATCGGTTCCAAATCTGCTATCTACTTAACTGCAGTGTTAGAATACTTGACTGCTGAGGTATTGGAGTTGGCTGGAAATGCTGCCAAGGATTTGAAGGTGAAAAGAATCACACCTAGACACTTGCAGTTGGCTATCAGAGGAGATGAAGAATTGGACAATTTGATCAAGGCTACTATCGCCTATGGCGGTGTCTTGCCACATATCAACAAGGCTTTGTTATTGAAGGTTGAGAGAAAAAAGGGCCAGAAATAGGGGCTTCTTATGTAATATATCTGTTTTGTATACTATTGAATGTGTTAAGTTTATTTACAAACGCTTAGTGCGCGACTGGCTTTCGATAAGCATGATTGCTTTCGACGTAGCAAGATTGTACTAAATTGATGTCTTCAGGTCTTCAATCGGCCTTAAGGATTTCGAATATGAGATGTCTTCAACATTGTGAGGTGCCACCTTAGGGTCGGAGGTGATAGGATCGATGGCAATAGAATCCATGCTCCGCAAGAGTAGCAAGTCCTCGGACAATTTCTCTAACAATCTCTTAACTTCCTCAATTTCGTCTTGAAGATCGCTAATATCATTTCTAACTGTAATTTTTTCGTTGGCAGCCTTCACCCGGCTTCGATAAGATTCATACAAGATCAATGATCCAGCTACCAGAAAAATAAAAAACTCCAGAAGAAAGTTAGCACCATTTTCAATGGCTTTCTTATCGTTCAAAGGTCGCACCTTGATCTTGTTTTCTCCTAAAAGTCTCATTCGTAATTTAATATCCGTCGAGTGCACCGTTTGAGCAACTCGAATACATGCAGCTTTGAAAAGGTCATGCTCTTTGGCTTGGGTTTTCAATGCCAGGGCCATTGGCTTGGCTATTGTTCTAGCCAACAAGGACGTGAATTTTAAAGCAATACCACTCATCAATGATGTTAGAATAATCTCAATCGTAACTGTCAAGGACCTTTTCAAGCAATTAATGGACGTAGGTAATGTATCTGTGTTGAGATGACCGTAAGTTAGACTGTTGTCATGGACTAGAATGAGCTCTAAGCCAGAGCTGTAGAAGCTTGATGTGGTTTCAATTTAAGACTGCGACTCGACATGCACAGGAATTGCCACATTGGTGAACAATCAATTGGCGCCCGTCAAAAGGTACCAGTGTCAAATGCTTATTATTCTATACTTGACTTTTCTTCAGCATTCAATTATACTCCTGGAGTATTGAAGAAAAGTTATGCATGACAGTGGATGGTGCACTTTGTTCGGTGCTGATAGTCACAATTCTTCATTGTTTTGATCCTTCAGGCTACGCACCGCTTAAGGGGCGAGATTTATGCCTTCTTGCCATTATCAAGTCTTAAGTAGTGTTTTGCAGGTCGTAGTTAAGTCAAGGTACCCTAGATGAAGTTACCTACTCACAAACGGCAAAATAGTGTGTGTTTCTGCTGAGTAAACATTTACAATGAAATTTGACTTCCTGAGTAACGAGAACCTCTGAAGTTACTTTTATTATGGTAATATTTGTTTTTTGGCATTGAATTTTTATTTTCGAATTCTTCTTCCTCCGTTGTGATATGTTGCGAACACAAACTTGAAACCTACGCTTCTTGAAAAAGACAAATTAATGACTACTAACGACAACGTTTAATCTGAAAGTCATAACTCGGCGCCTTCATGCATCGATTTTGTTTTTGTCCGTCTTCATCAACGAAATTATTAGCTCAAGAATGTCCCGCAAAGTTTAGAAATACACGGAACCTACAAGAGAATCAGTTAGCTAATGAGACCATAGACTATGACTTATTAGCTATAATATGTGCTGAAAGCAATGGACACGTAAATAGTAACGGATGCAGCCTACTGTCTATGTGGAAAGCTTCTTCTTGAAAACAATTACAACGGTAACGAGACCAACGATATTACAAGATTCTCCTTATTTCCACCAATGGTAGTACACTATTATATTTAGTTCTTTGTATACTTTGATAATCTTATGCTATTTCCAAAGACTCAGTTACAAACATTCGTTATCTCAAGATCCGATATCAATTTCGTAAGGAGTAATATACCCTCTAACCAGACCATTCCATTTCGATTTCATATCGAAGCCAGGTTGAATAGGTAGATGTTCAATCTATTTAATGTTAGTTTCTGTTAACCGAGAGCTGTATGGCATAAACTATCATTCGGGACCGCAGCTTGTACAGAAGTAACGCTTCAGTTTGAAATAGGGAAAATTTGCGCGCTTGCGATTCAATTATATCTTAAATCTAATAACGGCATAAGCTCATCAATGTATACGAAGATGCTAAAGTCATACTGTCCCAAAGATAGTCTTAGCCTAGTTATTATGTATACTTGTGCTGAATCCGGCCCGGTTGTGCAGAGGATTTCAATCGGTATGACCTTTATACAGACAGAAAACTGAATGAGAATTTTCTCGAATTTTTTCGACTCCGACTATAAAACCCCAGTTTTTCCAGTGCGCCCTTGCAACTGCCATACATTTGGAAAATCAATCATGTTGAGAACACGTGTTTCTGCTGCCAGATCTTTTGTTCGTCAGTATTCCCACAAGGAGCTCAAATTTGGTGTAGAGGGAAGAGCCGCTCTTTTGAAGGGTGTTAACACTTTGGCCGATGCTGTTTCCGTTACTTTAGGTCCAAAGGGTAGGAATGTTCTCATTGAGCAACAGTTTGGTTCCCCAAAGATTACGAAGGATGGTGTTACTGTAGCAAGATCGATTACCTTGGAAGACAAATTCGAGGACATGGGTGCTAAGTTGCTCCAGGAGGTTGCGTCCAAGACCAACGAGTCTGCTGGTGACGGTACCACTTCTGCTACTGTTTTGGGAAGATCCATTTTCACGGAATCCGTCAAGAATGTTGCTGCGGGCTGTAACCCAATGGACTTGAGAAGGGGAACTCAGGCTGCTGTTGAGGCGGTAGTTGAATTCTTGCAACGGAACAAGAAGGAGATCACCACTAGTGAAGAGATTGCCCAGGTTGCAACCATTTCTGCTAATGGAGATGCTCACATTGGTAACTTATTGGCTTCCGCTATGGAGAAGGTTGGAAAGGAAGGCGTCATCACCGTGAAGGAAGGAAAGACCTTGGAGGACGAATTGGAAGTGACCGAGGGTATGAAGTTTGACCGCGGTTTCATCTCCCCATACTTCATTACGAACACTAAGAACGGTAAGGTGGAATTCGAAAACCCATTGATCTTGTTGTCCGAGAAGAAGCTCTCCTCTATCCAAGACATTTTGCCATCTTTGGAGTTGTCGAATCAGACTAGAAGACCATTGTTGATCTTGGCTGAAGATGTTGATGGTGAGGCCCTTGCTGCTTGTATCTTAAACAAATTGAGAGGCCAGGTTCAGGTTTGTGCCGTTAAGGCCCCAGGCTTTGGTGACAACAGAAAGAACACCTTGGGTGACATAGCCATTCTTACTGGTGGTACTGTTTTCACCGATGAGTTGGACATCAAGCCAGCTAGCGCTACAATTGAGCAGTTGGGATCTGCTGGCTCCATTACTATCACCAAGGAAGACTCTGTCGTTTTGAATGGTGAGGGAAGCAAAGACAACATTCAAGCCAGATGTGAGCAAATCAGAGCTTCTGTAGACGATTCTGTCACTACTGAGTATGAAAGAGAGAAGTTGCAGGAGAGACTAGCTAAGTTGTCTGGAGGTGTTGCTGTCATCAAGGTTGGTGGCTCTTCTGAAGTGGAGGTTGGTGAGAAGAAGGACAGATATGATGATGCCCTTAATGCAACGAGAGCTGCTGTTCAGGAAGGTATCTTGCCAGGTGGAGGTACTGCATTGATTAAAGCTACCCGAATTTTGGAAGGTGTCAAGGCGAACGCTTCCAATTTCGACCAGAAGTTGGGTGTTGACATTATCAAGTCTGCTATCACCAAGCCAGCCAGAAGAATTATTGAGAATGCTGGTGAAGAGGGTGCAGTGATTGTTGGAAAGATTTACGACGAACCAGATTTCAACAAAGGTTACGACTCTTCCAAGGGCGAATTTACCGACATGATCGCCACTGGTATCATTGACCCATTCAAGGTTGTCAAGAATGGATTGGTCGATGCTGCCGGTGTCGCGTCCTTGTTAGCTACCACCGAATGCGCCATTGTAGACGCTCCGGAACCAAAGGGTGCCGCTCCAGCCCCACAGATGGGTGGCGGTATGCCAGGCATGGGCTTTTAAACCCGTTGCTGAAAGCTGTACATAGTGTTTCCATATATAATTGGTATCTACAAGAACTCAAAATAGGTTTATTTGCGATGGTTCTACCAAGTGTAACTCTGCAGTCAGTGTTGGCATCAGGTTTTATACAGTATAGCTTACTAAAGCTACCACCTTCGAGATAATAGTAATGAAACATGTTTGAGGAGCTTCACCGAACTCATCCGGTTCATCTGACAAACGACAAGAGGAACAAGTTGTACTTCTTGTTGTCCCATGAGTTCAGCTTCCGAATAATCGACGATCTTGAGGCACGCATTGGCCGGAAGTTCTCAATGGAGAAGAGGAACAATATCCTACGACAATTGCAAGAAGAATACAAAAAGAGACCCATTCAGGATGACTCATATGAACAATGGCACCCCAAACAGCAAAGAGTTGGAGGTAATCAAATTCAAGATACAATCCGAAAGAAAAGGAGGACAGAAAATGCACAGGACGTGCTGCTGGAAAATTTTGATGAAGATGTCAAACAATTAATCTTGAGAGAACTAACTGAAGAACAGCAAAAGATTGAAAGTGAAGATGAGGTGTCTATCGTGGCTGTTAGAGCAAGACGTAACGAAAGCGAAACGTCAAATATTGTTGGCCAATCCACCTCACAAAGTTCCTCTGATTCGGATTTAACTTCCTGCTCTGAGACTGAGTCGGGATCAGACTATCCTTCTGACAAAGATTTCGGAAGGGACGGTGGCAATTTTCATAGCGATCACGACGCACCCCAAGATTCTAAGTATGCTCTTCGGAAGCTTAATCAGTGGAAAGAGGGATCTGACACCCTGCGAACTTGGGCAAGGGACAGGTACCAACTTAAAACCCAGGGTCTAGAGTTATTGGAGGAAGCTAGTGAAAATGTGAGCACTTCTTTGAGAAAACAGCATTTGAAGTCCTTAACCGCTTTGTTGCACATCAATATTCTACGGCGAAATTGGAGTCTCGCGCACAAACTTGTATGTGTAATAGTGAGATTTGATGTGGCCGATCTCAGAGCATTATGGCCACTTGCTGTCGAAGTTTTGGCAAGGAAGAAGGACGAAATGAGAATTCTGGGGTCTATTCCCAAACTAGGATTGCTAAAGGAGCAACAATTTTTGGAGTGGCTCTCACTCTCTTTTCCCGTTTCGCATAATAACCCAAATTCTCCATACCTGTTCCAGGGGCCGGTCTATCGTTCTGCAACAAGGAGGTACGCTCCCATGTACGTAATAACGCTATTGTGGGAACTCTTGGTGGCACAAAACTATTCAAAATTGCGGGATATGGTCGAAGATTTGATCTTGCAACCACCATACTCTACTGATGGCGTATTTTACTTTGTGTTGGCTCTTGGCAATATTGCAGAGAGTATACATTTAGTATCCTGCTACATCAACTACGACATGAATGGCCTGTTCGTTTCGGAAAAGGAGGACATTGGTGATATATCCGAAGACTTGATGTTGATGAGTTCCAAAGATACCATGAAGGCACGAATAGTCAGCAATCTTTCAAGGTCAGCGACGCTACTTGAGACATGCAGAAATCTCAATTTCGAGTATCCCGAAGAACTAATTCAAGACGAACTCGATAACTTGTCTTCTGCCATTCGTGATAATGCAATTGAGATGCGTGAGGTCGTAACTTGCAAAGTGATTTCTAATCATGATAAGTCAGGCTATGTACTTTTGAATGGTAAAGTGTGTGACGGTTCTGGTCCAAATATTCTTAGGGGAAAATTTCTTAAGAAACTCGTTGTTGGTGCCAACAGCAGAAAGGGCGGTTTCCGTTCATGGATATGGGAGTGGATGAGACCAGTCAAAGGAAAGCCCAATCTATGTGTGTGTGATTCTTGTGGAGAGTACATTTTGAAGGCAAGGACATCTAATAAGAAACTTGAAGACCACCTTGCGCAACATGCTATCTTCAAGACAACAACAGTACGCCTTTCAGAAGCACGTATGAATCTGTATCGTGAAGTCTTTAAAGAGATCATTGCAACTCAGAATGACGACTCTATAGATACACCGAATGATTCCAACTCTTGCAATAACCAAACTCGTGACTTCGCAAAGAGAGCAGAGAATGTCGAAGAAAATAACTCGAGAGTTGCAAATCTCAATGCTGCCATCAGAAGTGAGATATCAGAAATGGTGGAAAATCTGTTTCTGCTATTTTCCCAGAACCAAGAAAGCGAAATCGACTACTCCAAATACAGCGAAGAGGAACGAAATGCCTCAGTCGATGATGATTCCTATAAGAAAGAGAGTTTTGAGAACGTACAAGATGCAGACGAAGTGAATTCTCAACCAAATACGCCGCAAACGGAAGAATATGGGCTGTCAAAGACTATGAACTCAGATATGGCCCCAATTACATGCCATAGCTCTAAGATAGCCAAGACTCAAAATGCGATACTTAACAAGCCATCAAAAGCTGCTTCTTCGAAACATGACGAGTCCATTCTCCGCTACGATACGTTCAGTCCAGATTCTACCGTTGATGGTCTAGACGACGCCGATATTAGCAGAAACTTTGAACAATTTGCAACACAGACACAAGACAAGTACATTGGCTATGGCTCCCGGGAAATCAAGCATACCCCGGAAATTTTGGATTCGCAAGCAATTTTGAACAGTTTCATAGACCACGTTGAGGTTTTGCAACCTAACGGGGCTTTCTTGTTAGAGCAGCAGAAAGACAATGCTGCTATTATTGTCAAGAAGGAAGAGCTCGATGATTTTCATTGAGATCCCAAACATCTACCGTGAACATTAATGAAGGAGCATACGATTGAACTTAAAAGGCGACACTTTTCTGACAATAGTTTATATAAGGCAGCTAGAAATGGACAGGGGAAGGCAAAGAGGGCAAATTTTTCATTTTGAATTCGACTTTAATCTCTGATAACGCAAGACTTATTTGTATTTACAAGTGAATCAGTAGGTATTCCCTTTACGAATATGAATTTTAGTAAGACAGTTGAATTAGACGTGGAAGCAAATGCACGTCTGGTGAGGACGATCTCGCCTAGTTGGGTTTTCACTACAAAAAAAGGCTCAAAGATCTAACTTTGCAGGTGCGAGAGAAAATTATCACAATTATGAATCACTTACTATACCAACCTTTATTTCTATGAGTTATTCAACATTTCCGAGGAGCCTTCCATACCTAAGTGTTTCGTAAAATATCCAATATTTCCAGACGACAATTGAATTCTAAGCTGCCCTGGAGTGTCGCTTCTCTCGATTGGAAATGCCGCCCAGTCTGTAGGAATCGAGGGAGTGGATATATAGTGAATCCTTCTCGGACTTGTGGCTTCCACAAGCAGTTCAGTTGGGGCTTGTTCATTTGAGAAATCTTCTGGACCGGGAAAAGCAACAGGTAATACAGCGCCAGGTTCATGTCCAAAAACTTTATTACGACAGAGTGGACAGTTGTCGGAACGTTCAAGCCAATCCTTGAGACAGCCCATATGCAAAATGTGACCACAACGTAGCTTCTTTGGACACCTTCGTGGTAATAATGCCTTACCCCGCTGTTGCCGATAAGTATCTGGGGAATGCATATCCTCACGGCATATAATGCAAAGATAATCTGCAGCCTCTAGCTCTTCATGCGAAGCGCCTTCAAGTTGATTATCTAAAATCTTAGACTGTGTAATGTACGATTGTAATTGCAGACATTGCTTGGCAACGCTTATAGCAGCAAAGAAACATCCTTGAATGATAGGAATAGGAGGCGCCATCCCTGAATGGACGTACAAGATGTAGATAAAAACGGAATAAAACACAGCCTTCAGAGCAGAAGTAATGATCTCAAAGCTCTGGGTAAAAAGAGCCTTACTTTCCCACACAGCATCAAAATTTTCATCATCATCATCATCATCATAGTCAGTATCATTGAGATCTTCCGAAGTGGTCCCCTCAATGCTAGTGTGTTGAGACTCTGATCTGTAGAACATGAGTTCGTAGATATTGAATGCAAGCTTTCCGAAATAGGCGAACCCATCAATTCCCATAACCCCGAACTGGATTCCAAATAGCAAGCTTCCGATTGAGCTAACACCCTGAAAAACATCATATGCAAGTACCTTTGCTATGACAAAATCTAAAAAGGTGAATGCAACGAGTAAGAACACATGAAGGTTCATCGTAAAGATCCTGAATATACGCAATCCAGTCAAATGTTTACGAGTTAGGTCATTGACTACTTGCAATTGAAGAAAGTCAAGACGATTGAGCAATATGATGTGGTGAACCTTTGCAAGCACGGTTATTCCTGCCCACACAATGTTCAAGAGAAGGTTGTCGTCATTGAATAAGATGAACAACAAGTTGAGGCCGTAGAACGGAAGCTGGTCCGCAATCTTTTCCGCCTCAAGCAACTTCAATTCACCAAATAGTAGACGAATACTGATAAGACCACCAATCATAAAGCAGCAAACAACAAAATTTAATAATATGGTAAGTTTATAACTGTCTGTGAGTTCATGCATTAGTGTGAGGTAATCAAAGGATTTCGATGCCAGAGATAGAAATGTCAAAATAAACGTGGCGAAGCTTAATGAACAATAGGAGGCCATCCACACCACTCCTTTACCTGACATTGTGGGGATACCAATAGGAACTTATCGCGTGTTCAGTTCATGTATGGACCATCGTGCACCAACCAGGTAACGCACTGCCCAGTGGTCAGTGCGGATTATACCAGATCTTCTTCTTAAAGGTTTGACTTAGATGAATGGCTTAGCTGAGGAATTTGGCTTCTGAAAACGATATTCGAATGCAAGATAGACTTTCTTCTTTTCGGTGAGGTCCCCAGTGGACAACTGCTCGGTGACCTCTTAGGGGATGCAGGAATGGACTTGGTGGTGTTGGGCGATGTTTCGATACTTGCCAACACGGATCTAAAGTTCTTGAAAACCCCTGTAGTTCGATGATGATTCTTGGCTGTAGAATTTCCGATATTGTCGAGACTCTGCTTGGCCATGTCAATTGAATTTTGAATCTTTCCCATGGCAACAGAATCGTCTGTGAGTTTCAGGTCCGTGATCTGTGAGATTGTGCTGGAAAGTTTAGATTTCATTCTGGCACCTACGTCTCGGACATTTGGAATAGTATCATCCTTAAGGTGCGCTTCCAAATTCAACAAATTCAGTTTTATCTCGTCGTTGATATCCTGCATCTCGTGGAAAATTGGAGCCAGATCACTTATATGCTTGGAGTGAATCACTTCAATTCTTTCATTCCCAGAATTGAGCACATCCGAGACTGTCAGTTTCAAAGAGTCGTTGAAAGCTTGCATGTTATTGATGAAAATGTCTTCGATGGTCGAGGTCATTTGCGAGAGCATTCTGTCCTTCAATTTGGTAGACTCAGATAGATATCGACGATCAGCTATCTCCGCGATTTCTTTGAAGGCGGGATATTCTGGGTTAAGTACCTTTTCTATATTTTCAGAAAACCGCGTACTGTTATCTCGGAGTGTTCCAATTTGTTTGTCAAAATTGAATTCAGAAATCTTACCAAAGTATGACGAAACATCGAGGCTCTTCAATAGTAGTGTTTGCAGACTTTCAATTTCCGACTGCATTGATTGTTGAATGTCATCACACTTCTTCTTTAGATTTGTTCGTAGATTCTGAACCTGCTGAACGATTTGAGATTTGAGAGACTCAAGTTCATTTCCAATCAACGATTTGTCATCCATTATTGATTGCTGAAAATTAGTAAGGGCGTCGTTAATATCACATATGTTAAGCAGCATTACCTGAGCAAGTTGCTCATTCTTATTGATATACTTCTCCCTCAATATGGAGATTTGTACATCAAGCGAACTGACCTCATCACTTTTCCTTGCTAATTGGGCAGTTACATCTGCTCTCAGTTCTTCTGTAATCTCGAGTCGCTGTTGAAGTTTCTCGATCTCTTTTTCTTTTTTAGTCAATCTCACTGCCAAACTGTGAACCTCGGCATTCTTCTCATTTAAGTTTGACTCCATGATCATCATCTTCTTGTTCCATTCCGCATAATTCTGCACGCTCATTTGAATATTCCCCTCCTTGTCTTTTGAAGCTAATAAATCTCGCGTAACACGGGCAATTTGGCTTGACAAGTCGTTCACAAGCACCTTTTTGAGGACCATTTCACTGTCATTAGTTGATTGCGGAATATTCTTGATATTCTTAGCCTTTGATGCATAGTTTAAAGTACTTGTGGTCTCGTATGCATTGATCTTTGCGGGAGAAATTGCTGCAATCAAGGCTGTCTTTGTTCTGCCACCAATGGAGCCTTGAAGAAGTCTTGTGAGTTTCGATTCCCTATAAGGAATATGCTTGGATTCCTTTCCTTCACTCAAGGAGTTGATGACTTTCCCCAAAGTAAGTAAACTCTGGTTAATGGAGCCGGCCTCACGTGCTCGTTCATTTACTGCACCTGACTTATTGATGTCTTCTGAACCAGCCAAGTCCACAAGATTCATTTTGGATACGCAGTAATCAGACATGGAGTCACCAGGGTTGGCTTGCCTGTAAATATTTATAGTGAATACCGTGTGCGATCGTGATGAATGGTCGTTCAATTTGGTGAAGCTGGTCTTCCTCTTGTTGAGGCACATTTGTAAGATTTTGAATCCCATTGCATAACTATCGATATGCACTTCGGTCAAATTTTGAATAGTGGCAGTCTTATTTGTGCCGTCACTCACTAACCTTAGCTTTCCTTTGTAGTTCATTATGTCTTGGTCGTTGATAAGATCTCGGAGCTCTTCTTTATAAAGCTCAACACAAGATAACTTTACAAGGTAGTCCCCAGTAAGGACGTTGAATAATTTTGATAAAACTCGAGGAATAATTCCCGCATGTTCTCCTTGTAAGTCACCGCACATGGTGTAAGTTTTTCCAGAACCAGTTTGGCCGTACGCCAATATCGTTACGTTGAGTCCGTTCACAAAGTCATGAAAAAGTGGAAGGGCCACATTCTCAAAAAGGAGGGCCTGGTCAGCATTCGGGCCATAGACTTGATCCACTTTGAAGACTTTTCCTGGTCCCATTGAGATAGGATGAGTTCCCGAAGCAGATATTGCATTGGAAACTAGGGATGATGTCAGGGTATTTACACTTATGAATGGCTCATCTTGAGAGTGGACGTCGTTAGCAAGTCCGATGATGCTGGGGGAGTCGGAAGCAATTTCTCTTTCGTTTCGAGCTCGGCAACGTACTATCACCTGAATGTTGTCAGACATAGTGCTGATTTTATGATTTGAGCGTGTTGATATTATTGTTTTGGTGAGTCGTGTAGGAAGTCAAAGCAGTCCGGGCCGTACACGCGACCCGCGGGAAGCACGAAGATAAGAGGAGAGTAGTCAACAACATCCATGTAGTGTTAGCAGTTTTCTATCAATTAGTCACACTCCTTGTTCTTTTAATATATCTTCGTTTGATTTTTTTTTTCTTCGTTTGTATTTCTGAGGCTAAAGGTGCAGTGAGCAGAGCATCAAACAGTCGCAAAGAAATAATTCACGAAAGGTGATCATGAAGAAGAAGTCTACTCTAGGTATAATATTCGTTGTTGATGGCGACGAAAAGGGAATTAATAGGGATCTGTTTAGCCCACAGCGTAGCAAGACGCTCACCACAAAATGTTAAAATAATGCTCTTCTTTCTGAATTACTTATTATTAGCTAATGGTAGGGAAAGAAGGGGAAAGAAGGGTACAGAAAGCGGCATTTCGGTTTCATGGAATAGGGTGTTTTAATAGCTTTCTGGCGTTGAGATGAGAACGCAACCCTAAGTTGGAATCAAGTAACCAACATCAGCAAGGAGGGCTGAACAATACGGGTACAAACAATATATTGTGTAATTAATCGAAGAAGTCGTCGTCGTCATCGTCAACTTCAGAACCACGTCTTTCGTAAACAATTTTGCTCTGCTTCTTTTCATCCCTAGAAAGAGACTCGAGGATCTCCACGATGTCATTTTCTCCTAGCTTCCTAGAAACAGAACCCATCTGAATCAACTTTATCAAATACTGTTCCACTTGTTCGGCTCGATCTGGACGAACAATTCTAACTCTGGATAATCTTTCTCTGGCACTAGGCTCTAAAACTTGAGAGAGGAGGGTGAATTTCTGCTCATCCGCACCCGATGATGCGCTTTGTGATTGTTTCTTCTGGAGCTCAGCCAATCGGGCCGCTCTTATAGCATTTAGCTCAGAATCGTCCATTGTGGTAGCGATAACTGAGGACTCTTATTCTTTCTTTACATGACGAAGAAGTTCCAATGATTATATACAGGAAACAATGGCAACTTATCCACTGACGTTGATTACTATTGTTGATTACTATTGAACGGATAACGTCAGTTCAAGATCATTACTGAAAGTATATTCGTCCATGTTCCATATATACCGATGTCAGGCGTTTCAAATCTCACCTTGCCACTAGGATTTGACCTAAGTGTGACGGAAAACAGGTACTGAAAAAGCACAAGTTTGTCCAGAATAAGATATTCTTTTTCCTTGGTTAGGGCCTGCGGCAGCATCTTCGCAAAGGCGCCACAGGTGTCTCGAGGCCATGAATGCCCGGGGCAAATACCTTGATTTTCGATCTATCCGCAGGCGAGATCTGCTAAACATCAGTACACCAGTAATTTACTTGACTAGAAAAACCCGTCCTGTTCAGCGAGCACCACTTGGATGAACACACGATGAGTGACAGGGGAATGCTTAGGAAATATAAAATCGTCTTTTTGGGAGATCAGAGCGGTATGTAATTATCGACATAATCACACGTGTCGTTCCTTTACTAACAGCTTCCAGTCGGCAAGACTTCTTTAATCACCCGTTTCATGTATGACACCTTTGATGACCAATACGCAGCCACTATCGGCATTGACTTCCTATCTAAGACAATGTACTTGGAAGACAACAAGACAGTGCGTTTACAGTTATGGGATACCGCAGGACAGGAGCGGTTTCGTTCGTTAATCCCATCGTACATTCGAGATTCACATGTGGCAGTTGTTTGCTACGACATAACTAACAAAAAATCATTTGAAAGTTTAGAAAAATGGGTCAATGACGTGCGCATGGAGCGTGGTGATGATGTGATTGTGGTGATCGTGGGAAACAAATCCGATCTAAGCGGAAAAAGACAGGTTAGTGTGGAAGAAGCCGAAACATTCTGCAAACTTGTGGGCGGCAAGTTTTTGATTGAAACGTCAACCAGAGCAAACCATAATGTCAAGCTTTTGTTCAAGCGTATTGCCTCTTGTTTGCCTGAGTTCAGCGAGATTCCTGATGAGACTGATCAACGGCCAGAGACAGTGGATGTGAGCATTGAAAACACACCACAGGGCAGTTCCAGCTGTTGCTAAGAGTGTCAGCATTCACAATCACAGTGGTTTATGACTGACCTTATCCCATACATCAAATACTTTGAAGAAGACCCGAGCGGTGGATGGAATGCCTTCCATGTGCACGATCACCAAGTCCAACTCTTCTCGCACTCAGTCATAGCACACAGGTGTGCATGCTTACAGAGCACTGCTTTCTTGCCTCAGTATATAAGAAATAATTCACAATCGAAGGAAACCAAGAGATGCATTAGCCCAAGCCATTTAATCTCGCATTTCTGAGATGCGGTAGAGGTGTATCTAGAAATTCATGTAAAGCATTCGTTGCCGAAACATTTCGAAAATACGTCGGTCTTTAAAGTTTGTTCGGTCTTTTAAAGTTTATTCGGGCAAAATACGAGCGTGAGCCACATGGCAACAACATTGCGAAACATACAAAAAAGAAAAAAAACCAAGAAATCATTCGTAGTCCAGGAATTTAAAAAGACAGACTTATCATGCGCAAGAATCACCTAGAAGATTTTCTTTGATGAAAATATTTACTTTGCGGAGAGCTCTTTGTTCAGTTAAATAAAAAGATGATAGAGTTCAGCAAGGTAGATCCAAAGCACAAAAGGGACGTACCGTTACGTAAAGCGGCAAGGAAGACAAAATTAATTCGAAAACTTTACAATCCGGATGAATGATTCTAAGTTATACCAAGCCATAATTCCTGCCCTAGGAGCGCCAGCGACCGCCGATTAGTTTCTGGTTTTTATTGATTTGATTTTGGCACTATGTTTGGCGTGAATTTGAATATCCGCCCTAGAGGCGGCCCCAAGTTTGGCGCTATTTTTCATTGTTACATTTTCGCTTTTCTAGTCGCGGCTCAATAGCGTCGATCATTTTGCACCGTTATTCAAACAAATGCTAACATGGCAACTGTTTTACTGCCTTGAAAAGCTCATCAAACGTCCCTAATGAGTGAAAATACTACTTCTAATTACTTCGGTTTCTTGGCTCCCAATCGTCGAATCACCCCCAAGACTCAAAACGATTACCCCTTGTAACTGTGCACCGCGGCAAAGACCACACCAAAAGGTCGGGTTGAACGAATAGAATAAGCTACAACAAGAGTCAGACATAACTAACTAAGTAAACGATCAAAGCTATGGATCTCCGAGACAAGGTTACTGCATCTGTCTAACACTTCTATAATTCATCTTTATCATATTTTTTTTTTCGGGATTTCGTGTCAATCGGGGCCTGCGTAAATCCAGCGTATTTCGGGTGAATAGGTTCCTGTGCCTTTTTTTACAAGGCACATCCTACAGGAAGAAGATCACTCTGTTTTCTTTCCCACTTTTTTTGTGGTCACTGGCTGTCACTCTTTTTTCGTTATTCAACTGATTGTGCGCTGTCCACATCTCCCATTGTTCCGCCGTCCTGGCCCAATCAACTACTAAGGTGCTTTCATTTTCAGATTGGCAACTCAGGGATAGAACTTGAGGGAAATCATCAACATCGTTACATCTTCCAGCGCACGAGAGCCGTCCTCCAGAATATAAAGCAAAGTATTTTTGCCTCACCCATGTCTGATAAGGAAAAGAAACCCAAGCGGCCACTGAAGGGCAAGGTTTTTCAATGTACTGGTTTCCCCAACTGTAACAAGTCCTTTACGAGATCCGAGCATTTGGCCCGCCACCGTCGTAAACACACCGGAGAGAGGCCGTTCACGTGTCCTCACTGCTCCAAGAACTTTTCCCGTTTGGACAATCTCCGTCAACACAAGCAAACGGTGCACGCATACGAAAACTATATTAAGAAACGGCCACTGGGCCAACTAGCGCGCCCAGAGGGTTCCGAAATGTTGCCAGGAACACCACTGCAATTCGGACCAAAATTATTTTCTCCTCCTAGCCTGAGTTCTCCACTGAGCGTATACTATGAGTATTACGGCCCGGAAGATGCTCGTCATGGTTTACATCCTCTGAATATTTCTGGCGATTTACCACCTGTCCACCTGCTCAGCCATTATCGCACTTCCCCACAGAATCTCAACAACGTCAAAGGAAGTAGTGGCGATGAAAAAGGAAGCCTGTTACGTGAAGTTCCGAAGTTTAACCCAAAGAACAGACCAAAACCGTTGGCACTTGCCCATTCGTTTGCAGACGACAATGTTATCAACAATCGTACTGAGACTCCTGCATTCACAGTGGAGCCTCCACTCAAAACTGCGCCTGCCATGTCTCTGTTCGCATCATATAGTCCTTCTGCGAGTCATCTAAGGCATGGTTTGGCTTACGACTTGGGTAACCGCTTTGGCTACGGTGTTGGTCTTCCACACAGTTACGGCAGTGGCGTAGGAACCGGCTACAGTCGCGGCATCGGTTCCGTGCTGGGCTTGATGTTCCAACACTTCCATCCAATGATGGTTTCTCCATTGCTGCCTCTATTTCACCAACTGTTTAACCAAATTCCTCCGAATTCTTCGACATTCTTCCCTCTGCAATCGCTCTCGCGCGTTCCGTCCGCACTGGCACTGGTGCTGAACGTGCTGTTACCATCCATCTCGAGAATCTCGACGAACAAGGAGGACAACGAAGAAGACATCATGGAAGGAAATAAAGAAGAAAGTTCCATTGAGAATTCAGCTTCAGTTGTCTCGGTGAAGACGGAAGAAAACATTGGAGAGGGTAAGAACGCCAGCTTCAATAAAATGCTCAACGAGGAGCCCAAGAAGCTTGCCATCGACTCGCTCATCACTCCTGGTGAAGCGGAAACCGAGTCTTCGAAGGAGAAGTGAAGACTCGAGAACAGAGGGTGAGGAGGCTTGGACTGGGGCTAAACTCCCCTTTGAATCGACTTCTAGAAGGAGGCTGCTGTTTGTCAAAGAGCATTTTTACCAGGACAACAATCAATCATGTATTTTACGTTTATTCGCATTTAGACGCTCTTGTTTCAGCACGGATCGAGAGCCATTTGACTTCTCAAAGCATATATGACGCTGCAATAGACATCGTTGTATCTATTATTTACCAATACTATCTATCCATCGGGTACGATGTAAACTTCCTTCCTTGAGCTGACTCTTGAAATTTTCAAGAATCATCAACTGCGTTGCTAATCTCTTTGTTTCTTCACTATCCAAGGAGCTTTCGAGGACCCTCATGAGATTTTCCACAAGACGAACACCTTTGTCCACGAAGCTTACATAATTCCCATAAGCACTCCAAAGATTTTCCTGCGCCTTCAATTTTTGGTAAACCTCCTCTCTTTGAATATTGCGTAAGTTCTCGAGATTCCGTTCACTAGAATCTCTGGCCAATGTCGGGATAACTTCATGAAGAAACAATGACTCATATTCATGGACTATTCCTAGAAGCTGTCTACTCTTTTCACCTTTGGCTTTTTTAATCTGGAGCAACTTGTAATTATCACAAAGTAGTTGTCTCAATTCTGAATTCTCAACATCATCGAATTGATGCACTTCCGCAACTCTATTAGCACAGAACTTCTGGTTTAATATGTTTCGAAGTGAGTCATCTCTTTCTTCTTGAGAACCTTCTCCCGAGCGAGATGATTCTGCTGATTCTTTTGAATCCTTGATCTCAACCGAAGGTAGCAGTGGGTACCTAACGTTCTCATCCACAACGTGAGCGATTCTCGCTAGGATTTTTTCATTTTCTCGAATGCCTTCAGTAATCTGCTTGACTATGTTAAATAGTGGCTCATAGTTTTCTGTGTTTAGTAGGAAATTTAGAGCTTGAGATGACATGATGTACCCAACTGATTGATTGTTGAGTGCGCCCATACAGGGAGTCAGATAGCTTTCAAAGCATGTATATATTTGTGAACGTACCAACTGCATTATTCAACCTGGTTTATCGTAATATCGTAACCTATAAAATGAAAAGTGATAAACTAAATAAAGAGAAGGAAGTTGGTATGTGAAAGTCAGGTAGTCTGCCCTTAAGTGCGTCGAGTTGGGTACGAATGATAGCGAGTGCTTCCACTACCGCAAGAATTGCTGTTGCTGGGACATCTTTCTTTCATGCTTTCCCTTCTTCATGGCCTGTTTCAATGCCATAGAATCCAACGGATCAAGTAATTCAAATGAACATAGCAACTCTTCGGAAACACTCATAACCGCTCCCCAATTGTCAAACTCCCCACAATAGTTTGGCGCACTGAACACTGTAACAAGTGTTCGATCGTTAAAAAATTCATATCCATCTTCAACCACCATGTGTGCCCGACAAACTAAATCAAAGCCGAACTTTTGTAAAAATTTGTTGATAGCAACTCGTGAAAACACGTACGAGACACCACGTTCATTATCTTCCCATTCATTGACCGTGTCCGCGGGGTCTGACCATAGTAAGTCATTGAGAAGTCCGAAGTCTGGCACATCAGTGGGGCGGGCAATATTTCTGATCTCATCCATTGAGTTTAAAACTGGTGAAAGACCGCCATGCACACAAAAAATCTTTCCCGCAACGATAGCAGCTATAGGAAGGGTGTTGAAGGTGTCAATGAAGAGTTTCCAAGTCTTGATATTACAACGCCGTTTGCACTCGTCGTAGAAACCGTAGACTCTCGTCACATTTGCGCACTCGTGATTTCCTCTGAGAAGAAAGAAGTTTTCAGGGTATTTGATTTTATAGC
Organism: Sungouiella tsuchiyae; assembly: GCA_030566995.1. Taxonomy (NCBI): domain Eukaryota; kingdom Fungi; phylum Ascomycota; class Pichiomycetes; order Serinales; family Metschnikowiaceae; genus Sungouiella; species Sungouiella tsuchiyae. Next base: position 20,990 of record JAJLRO010000054.1, read on the forward strand.
AAAGGAGAAGTAAAATAGTCTCCAAAGACTGCTTCCCGCGGTCCACATAGTCTCCAAGAAACAAGTAGTTGGTCAGAGGAGGGAACCCACACTTCGTAAAAACACGGATCAAATCAGAGTACTGACCATGGACATCGCCAACGACTTTGACTGGAGGTGACAACTCCAAGAGGGAAGGTTGCAGTAAGAAAATCTCTCTTGCTTTCGCACACACTAATTGGATTTCTTCATTTTTCAAGCACACAGACTTGGTTCTCTTTCCCGAATATCCCGCGTCAAGAAGTCGTTGGATAAAGTCTTCAATGTCAATTGTAGCACCGGCGCTGGTAAGTTCGCCTCGATTAATATTCATTTCTCTGGAGGAGCCTCTTCTAGAGGCAACTCTACTCAGTGACATCGACCGAGCCGAACGCTTCAGCGATATGGAAATTGCGTCACTCTTGTCATCTCCATGGGCATTGGCACTGGTGCCAGTGTGCTGTGGGGTCAAGAAGGCACTGGAAGGTGTGGCCGACCCGAGTTTTAATGAGTGGTTTGTGCTAGATCTCGAAAGCGGCAGCAACTCATCGCTATTGGTTGTAACGCGGCCCGTGCGTTCGGTGTCGTCGGTATTCCTGCGAAGCAAAATGGGCTTTTCAGGTTCGGGCGTGATCATCAGTGCATGAATATTGACAGAAGAGTCTTCATAGCCATTCTCCGAAGCTGGCAGCAACTCGACATGCGGTAGAGATGCCGAAGAATTCCTCCTGCTGAGCAGTCGCGGAGAGTCGGCGTTGTTGCCGATCAGGAGTTGTGATGCAGAGCGACGGGAGCGGATTGAGCGTCCAGACCTGACGGAGTTACCAGTGTCTGTTCGTGAGAGCGGGAGGCCATTTTTCGACTTGGAAGGACTATTTCCCATGGCAACGGTATGTAGCAAGCAGTAGTGGGATTTCAGTGGATTTCACAGCACAAATTTCAGGTTGTGTTTTCGGTGATACTGTTGCGTGGTGTTTGCGGCAGTTGACGGCAACTTCTATACAAGAACAGGAAAGTTGGACAACAGTAACAAAAGGGAGGTTTGCAAGCGGATTTTTGAATGCGAAGCAAGAAGACCGGAATACAACAGGCTAGCGGATTATCGGCAATCTGGTTATCTGAGTGAACGGTTCCGTGTAGACCGGTAGAAAGGTACTTAAAGCACTCAGGAGTTGAAGTCGGCAAGTGATTCGAGGTGGAGGATGGAGCCAAATGGACAATGCAGGGTGAACACAAACAGGACGGAGTGCAAGATGTATTGAGGTCGCGAGCGGAGGGATGGGGTGAGCACTCGATTGGACAGCACTCGCTTAATGGGGGGTTACTGGTTGATGGAGTGCAACTTGAGACCAGAATATGGGCTGCGCACTACCACTAATGAATCGTCGAAGAGAATGGAGACTAGTGGTTCTGTGAGAAATGTGGGAATAAGAATTGGTGGATATTATATTTGAGGACATTATGAGGCGGATGTGGATGAAATTTGTAGTCATGCGAAACCTCCCTCCTATTATGATTAACTTGGCCATTCGCTATTGGCCCATGAAGGGACCCACTTGGACCGCATGATGGATTGATATGGTATACGGCATATAATGCCTCGACACGAGGGATATGTGGCTGGGTAAGGGCGGAGAAGACGAAGCGAGATTCTATAGGAGAAACCCATACACCTCACACAAGAAGAAATGTACGCGTGGATGCACTATCGGGTCTAGTGAGGAACCATTCGAAAAGCTCACTATAGGTAAGACAATTTGTGAAAAGTTTTTGATGAGCTGTTCGCTATTACCTAGGGGCCGAATCGCTACCAGGTGATGAGTTTTAAACTCTCAGAAAGCCTGTCGACTAAAAGTTTTTCCATGAATGCTGCCTGGATTACCGTATCGGATAGTTGGGTCCGTTCTGCAGGAGCGGGCATAGATAAGCCCCTCCTCCCTCATCTTCAAATTCGAATCTCTTTCTTTCCTAAATACTTCTGTCTTCTACATTTCTTGTTTCTTAGCAGAAAACAACCAATTATCGTGGGTATGGAGAATCATGTTTGCAGTCATTCAAGAAGACAATGCCTCTTGTCATAAACGAAAGCCACGACTGCTCCAGTCTCAGGGTGTCGGCACGGGTCCTAGCACCGATTCCCTGAGACTGACTAACAGACCACTTAATATCTCTATTTCCCCCGTGCCGATGCTGGATTATCGCCGGGTGGCCAAAACGCTTGCTTTGGCTTTTGACAAGGACCCGTTTGTCAATTATATCCTCAATACTGCCATTGAGTATGATGCCTCTCATACTAGACTCATCAAGAAGAAACATGACTTGATGCTCTCGTTGTTTGAATATTCGGTTTATGAATATTTATCTATGGGTGGCCTTGTTGTCGTTGTCCAGGACAACGACTTAGAACTGGACTTGATTCAACAACGAATCCGTCCACTGGCTATGAACAAGGTCCCGTTCTTAGGAGTGGCCTGCTGGAATAAATTGATGTACGATTCCGACGAAGAGCAGTTTACGTCCCCATTGGCCATGTCTTACTTCTCGAACATGCATCGATCATCATTGAAGTACAATCTCTTTTCTTCATTAGCAAAGTGCCGCCTGAAGGTGCTGCGTGTTAATGAAAGTCGCTTGAAATCGGAGCGTGATATTGTCCTCGGCACCATGATGTCTCTTGATCAGTTGAAGAAGGACAACAAGGTTTGGTACTTGGGAGATGTGGGTATAATCCCCTCCGCTCAGGGCCACGGTTTGGCGAAGAAGTTGATTAACCACTGTTTGGAGAACTATATGAGGGGCAGTTGGTGCTATTTGGAGTCATCTAATTTGGCCAACCGGAATTTCTATGTGAAGTTGGGTTGGACTTTAAAGAAAACATTCATCATCAATGATGAAGTGATCGTTCTGGAGTCTAGTGACCCCGAAGAGTCAAGTCCTTTTCCCTCAAGACGGGGGTCTTCTACTCTGCATCGCAAGAGTGTCAAGAAGCCTGTGAGTGTAGAAGAGTTGCTCTATGTTGATTCATTCGTGATTTTTGCTGACGCGAATCGATTCTGATAGAAGAATTTTTGTTTATTGATTTCAAAGGTTCTGGTAGTGAGTGCGTTGGTGCCGGCTAATTGACTAGTCACCTAACATAGTTGTCCATACACAGGAAGCTATGATAGGTGGCTAGCTAATTGACTTGTCCTCAACATTACTTACTGCTGTACCTTTTTGTAAGTACAAGTGTAGCTATTTGATTTGTTTCATTACAGGTATCGTAATACTATTGGTAGTTGACTTGAAGTACACTTGAAGTAATTTATGTACAAGAATGAGTCGCACAACATCTCGTAGAAGTTTTTGCCTAACTCATGTTTCGCCAGTTCACCAGAAGTTTGGCCAGATCAGCTATTCTTCGACAGAAGGACCCACTCATCCATGAAAATGGGCTCTATTACGGCAAATTCACAAAGCAAGAGTATGAGGAGGCAAAGGCTTTTGTGACTTCTCAATACGAGAAGTTGGAGAAAGACATTAAAGGTACCCGTGATGTAAGAGAGAACATGGGCAAGATTCCTCATTTCCCTGCTCAGGGTCCACTGAAGAAGGTGAATAACCTTCTGGATTTCTTTCAAGAGATGATCAAGACCACTGGTCCCGTCTCTCTCTCAGCCTTCATGAGACAATGTCTAACGCATCCAGAATACGGATACTATACAACGAGAAATCCCCTTGATACTGCCAGTGGCGATTTTATTACATCACCAGAAATCTCGTCTGTTTTTGGAGAGATCATTGGGATATGGCTCTACACGGTGTGGACCAGCCAGGGCAGTCCTCAATCAATCAATGTGATCGAATTTGGGCCCGGAAGAGGAACGTTGATGTATGATGTGATGTCTGTGTTCACTAAATTTGCAAAGAAACTGCAAGTGGATATCGACTGTAACATTGTCTTGATCGAGGCATCTGATGTTCTTCGTAAAGAGCAGTGGAGCATTCTTTGCTCCCCACAATCTTCCGTCGAGAAAGATGAAAAAGGATTCAATTTTTCGACATCAAAATGGGGAACAAAAGTCACTTGGGTCGATACAGAAAAGGACATTTATAGCAAGAAGGACGACGCCAACTATATCTTGGCGCACGAGTTTTTCGATGCTTTGCCTATCAAGTCATTCTATCGTACTGAGCATGGGTGGAGAGAACTACTCGTGGAGCACTCACTGTCAGTGGTAAACATACAGGGAAAGCTTCCTGCTGGAAACGCTGAAGCATTAGAAGCTTCAATTCCAGAAAGCTTGGAAGTTGATTTCCATCTTACAACCTCACCAAATGAAACACCGTCTTCAAAAATTCCAACTATCAGCGACAGATACAAAGATTTGCCGTTGGGAACTAGAATTGAAGTATGTGCTGATGCCGAATTTTATGTCAAGAAGATCATTGATCTTATTGGCAACAATACCCAGAGTTCTGGAGCAGCATTAATTGTTGATTATGGGTTGGCAAATGAAGTTCCCCAAAACTCACTTAGAGGAATTTACAAGCATAAGTTCGTGTCACCATTCTTCAAGCCTGGTGATGTTGACTTGTCTATCGATGTAGATTTTGAAAATTTGAAACAGATTGCATTGCCGAATGTGGATGTGGCTGGACCGGTTGAGCAAGGAGATTGGCTTCATGAACTTGGAATCGGCTACAGGTTTGACCAGCTCATCAAGTCGGCCAATCTGATGGCCAATAAAGAGCTGCTTTACGAGTCTTACTTGAGATTGACTTCAAAGGATGACAAGGGAATGGGTAAGATATATAAGTTTTTGGGCTTGCTTCCTAAGGGGTCTCCGACCCCGGCAGGTTTTGGGGGCTCTAACGAATTGTAGGGGAATAAAATATGAATCAAGTGAAACTGTAGGGTCTACGGATATTTCTTGCCATTAATAGAGCGATAATCAGTGTATGAGCAAAAAAAAGTACCTCCGATACCGGGAGTCGAACCCGGGTCTGCTCGGTGAAAGCGAACCGTGATAGCCGTTACACTATATCGGATTATATTCACTTTAATCAAGACAGCATCAATAAGAGCAGTAAGGCGGTGCTTAAACATAGCTCTCGAGCCCTTGTTGTGCCGACGCTAACAGTATACCTATGGAATCCCTATTTAATATGAAGGGTTCCACATATTCGACACAAAACAGCAATTTTTCATTGGATATTCCGGCTTTTAATTTTTCAATTCTACAGTAGGGGGGTTTTGGAATTTCCTCCTGCCTTCATAGTCCCTTGATGGAACCGGACCTCAAGATATTGCAAAAGGAAATTTCTCGATACATGCCATCAATTTTGGACCACAACCTTTACACCCCAGTGGTTAAGTGAGGTTTCGGCCGCTTCTAGGCAGACGAGCCAAGATTATACATTACGTCCTTACAGACGATCAACAATGGCACTACACGCTATTTCGGCACAAACTCCAGATGTATGCTTTCGCTCACTGTTTTGAGCGTCGTTATGCTCACGAGCGGAGAGTTATCCCATGGTACGCGTTACTTTTGGGGTACAAAGTCCGTTTTACTGAGCATCCTCAGAAGTCTCCAAAGGAGCGTTTGACGACCTCTCCATTCTTTACAAAGAGTGAGCAGGCTTATTTTGATGCATGGTTCACTATTATGGAGCCTCTTTTCATGATTTCGGATAAATTCAAGCCGGTATCCTTTTTATCGGTAGGGCGCTTGACAACTGACCCCATGCGGTTTTTTTTTTATCATGATGAGCACTCTCAGGTGCGTAGTTGTCCAGCATTGTCTGATCTGGTCAATTACACCCGGATTCAACGGTCAAAGTTTTGGAAAATCTTGAAAAAGGCTTCCTATAACTTGACCGCGCATGTCGACAATATTCGTTGCTTCAATTTGGGCATGTACTTCGCTCAGACCAAGTCTCGGAGTCATCCGAGGACTTGTCCTTTGTATTTGGAACCATCCCATTTTGGCCAAAATCACTCTCATAGCTTGGCTTTTATATATGAAGCCTAAAAATGCCTGAGATGGAGTCCGTGTGTTTTCAACACTCCATTTACAGCCTACCAGTCCCGATGTGATAGTCAGACTAGTTATTCCGCTTCAAGTTATTTTTAAGAATTCGCCGGCCTAGTATAGTGGTTAGTACAGTTCGTTGTGGCCGAACAAACCCAGGTTCGATTCCTGGGACCGGCAATTTTTTTGGCTCATATCACCATAAAACTCATCTTATTAATTCAATACAGTTGGACGTTGTCGTTGGCATCAGTCACCTTGCAAGAGTTGATGGTGATGAGAACCAACGCATTGTCGTCCTTAGTTATATAATTCTGCGCCTGGACCTCGTCAATAAAGCTATTATTCAAATGTAACGATTTCAAGAACTCATAGTTGTCGCCATTCTTGTCAACCACCTCTGCGTCGCCATCAAGCATCACCGAAACACTACTGATCTCTGACTTGTTGATGTTGGTCAATAACTCGAACAAAGAGTTCCTTCTTTTGCCGGAATCCTCCCCGGTTGTCGGGTTGGAAGCCACCCAGTCATGAACCAAAAGCGAAACATGGGGATTGGACACGATGTTATTGTATTTGGTTGTGCAAGTTGGCGTAGATATCACGATCTGATGCTTTCCATCCTTATTGAAGTAGGTGTAATTCATGAGCGACACATGGGGAACATTGTCCAAGCAGGTGGCCAAGTGAACAAATCTCTTTGATTTCAACAATTTCACCACAGATTCTGGTAAGTTTTGTGCCATTTTGTGACGGGGGAGATTTGTCAGAACGAGTGACTGAGGGCTACTTAAGTAGTGAAGGAGATGTCTGCAGGAGAGTACCGTAAGCAAGAACTCAAATAATCGGGCACGCCGGGTCTATGGGGAAGATTCTGTGAATTAATAGTCTGAAGAGTTTCTACTTCGACGTTTTCCTCATTTGCTTTTACATTTATGATCTTCAGACGCGAGTAGCGCTTTCGTGGCCTTAGGTAGATTTGTTTATCCCACTAATGAATCTGTAATTAATGTTGACACAAAGACCAGCGTGGTACGATGGCATGGCCGAAAATAGAAAACAACAAAAATTTTGAGAGAAGCCCAAAGATACCATAAAGAACGCATCTATGTTTTCTTTTTCCCACTTTGCCTATCACATACTCATCCACCCACGGTTCTCACTTACCAAGTAGTTCGCACTGCGCAAAATGCGATTCGAACCAAAACAATCACTCCATGTCTCAGTTCAAGGAGTTTGAAGGCGAGTTCCAGCCACTCAGAAAATCCACTTTGACCGAATTAAAGGGAGATCACTTTATTCTGCGTCTTAAGCGGGAAAGAAGGCATAAGAAAGCTCACGATGCTCAGAAGACACGAAATCATGACCTTACAAAGCCTGAACCCGTGAATGTTTCCAATAACAGACGCATTCTACTAGTTGGTACAAACCAATTACAGGAAAAGTTGGATAAGCGCATTACTCCGAAGAAGAAATTGACTTTGGTGGGCACAAAAGCCTTGAACGACATGCTACATAGAAAAGACCAGCAAAAACAGACGAGAAAGCGCAACGAAGACATCAACAGTATGCCCATAAAGAAGCTGAGAATCATGTTGATCCCTTTCCCCAAGACAGAGGAGTCTGACGATGAATTTGTCGATGCATCTCTGCAATTACATGGCGATGCTATTCACAAACAGGAGGAGTTGAAGCACACCGAGAAAGCTAAGCGTGCTGAAGTGTATGTATCCGATTCTGATGACTTCGAATACGAGACGTCGCGTGCCGATCCCGACACTCTAAGATTTTTAAATGAGAAGGACGATAGTTTGGATATGAATGTGATCGAGATTCGAGAGGAATCAGAAGAGGAAGAGATTGAAGAAGAACATGATGCCAACAGCGAAGATGATCGTAAGGTAGAGAATGGACATGAAGGAAAGAGTCATGACGAAAAGGTTCCTGAAAAAAATCCACAAGAAGAAAATGGAAATAAGAATGAAGAAAGTGGGACTGACGATGAATGCCTCCGTGAGGTTTCTCAAGGTAACAATCAGCATGCTGGGATATCTAATTATAAAGTTTCTGCATGCGACATCGAAACCATGAAGCTGATTATCAAGCCCCAAATATCCGGCTTGACTTTTCCGCTCTTGAATAAGTCTACACTCGATCATCCTTACAAGGAAATTTATTCCATTTTGGAGCATACCATCAAGGACTTCGAGGGTCACTCAACCCTATTAGTGGGCCCAAGAGGTTCGGGGAAAACTTACATTATCGATGCAGCTCTCTCTCTTCTCCGAGAAAATTATCACAACCTGTTCATCACCATCAAGTTGAACGCAACTTCGCACTCCGACGACAAGTTAGCAATTCGAGAAATCGCCCGGCAATTGGACAACCACACTCGACAAGTCAACGAAGGGGACAATTCGCGCACATTCGAGCAAAGAGCTATCAACGATACTTTCACAAATATCTTGCTCACACTTGACAGTAACGCCCCGGGAAAGCTGCACGAAGAGCCCAAAGAAAGATACGTGCCAGTGGTGATTGTAATTGACGAGATTGAAAAGTTCACCGGGGGCGCCAAGCAGACTTTGCTCTACAATCTTTTTGAACTTTCGCAGAGCTCGAATGTGCCAATCTCGGTCATCGGAATCACTACGAAAGTAACTACTAGGGAGCTCCTTGAGAGGAGAGTGAAGAGTAGGTTTAGTCAGCGCATCATTTCGATTCTCCGTGCACCGACTATCGATGATTTTTGGACAAATGCTAAACTTAACTTGAATGTTCCAGGAGAGGCAATGCTGCGGTTTCAAAATCCCAGCTACCCTCGGGACTGGAATCTGCACATCGAAGCATTGTTCTCGTTGCCCAGTGGATTGAAAAAGGTGATCTATAAAGTTTTCTACACCACTAAAAATTACACGGATGTGTATCACTGCTGTCAGTTGCCAGTGGCCATTATCAATGAGAAAGAACCTTTCCTTCAATCGAATAAATTCGAAGTCTACTTGAATCAGCTATCTCCTGGTCATGCCCAATCAATAGTGGAGGCACTTTCCAATCTGGAACTACTTCTAACCATAGCAGCAGCAAGATGGATAGAGAAGGTGGATGTACCTCAGGTGAATTTCAACTTGGCTTACAGAGAGTACGCGGATATGATGAAACAGGCCAATATTGAGGCTACTGCCGCATCGACCAATTCGTCATCTGCAGACACCGCCATTCTTTCAAGCATCAAAGTGAATCAGAAGATACGGTCATCCAAGGTCATGAGGGATTGCTGGGCGAATGTTTACCACATGGGACTACTTTTTGACGTTATCACCAGTAATAATGAGGTCAACTTCAATAATAACTACAGCATGTACAAGAACATGGTGATCGAAGATTCGAAAATGCTTCAGCTCGATATTTCGTTGGAAGAACTCGGGCTGCTCATAGACGAGCTGGCTTCATATAAGAAGTTGACCAAGTTGTGAGTTATGGTCCTTGTGTGTGCATGTTTCGCATCTGAATCCCTTACGCACTTTGAAACTCGCGCACCTTGGCCTGGTAAAGTGTCAGATACTTTTACGGATAACCTGAAACACAGGGAGTGGCGGGCGACATATTTGACGCATAATTACCCGAGAACCTTCGGCCATCATTCCACTTTTCCTTCATAAATTAAAGTTTCCCCTTTCTTCCTTTTTATGGTCCATTCTGTCCGTTCACACCAATTTGCACCCAAGAAAAACATGAGACAAAGGCGGAGACGAGGGCTGGAGATTAACGAAAAGAATCAGGTTGAAATCTTCTCGATTTTAATTCTTCTGTTGAATCTCGAGGACACGCTGCAGAAGCCAAAAAGATTTCCTTACTCGTTTCCAAAACAGTATCCGTTTTCCAAGCAGTATCCGTATTCTTTTGAGGTTCGTCGTGCCATTGAAGTGATGCAACAGTTGCAATGGGCCCTTGAGCTGAATACCGTGATCTCTACCATCTCGTATTCGGTGAAACCTGATTTGGCTTTTGCGTTGATGAAGAAGTTTTTCGCTGCCCACCTCCTTCATTGCCCTGATTCCAGAACTGACAATGTGCTCTCTGAATCTCTGACGGTCCAAATCACACCAAAAGGCACCGCTACGGTATACAACTTCTGGAAAAGCATGGGATTGGGGCCGGACAAAATGCCTCCCGTGGTCAGATCGTCGTTTAACTCGCTCTATTTATTCGTGTTTGACAGGTCCCACCCCGGGAACATGGTGCTTTACTCCGAGTATCTTCTCTACATACTCATCACCCACATGATGGGTCTCGTTCCTAACATATGGTCTCCGAGACAGCCTCCTTGGATGATCAAATGTATTTGCGACGAGGAGCAAATTGACTTCTCTCTTTCGACATTGTCGATCGCTAACCAAGACTTGTCCCGTCGTTCGGACGACAATAACTCTAAACTTGCGGTGAGTCCATTTCACCACAAGTACTTTACAAACCCGGAGTCAGACGCTCATATCCAGTACTACGAGTCAGAATCAGGCTTACGAGTTTTCCAGAGTAAGGTCTTCAAAGGTGAGAAGGAGGTTTCTGTTAAATTCTGCTTCACTGGGAAATCCATCTTGCAGTGGCTCTTGGACTGCACTGCTCTTTCTTGCGTTGCCGAGGCGATAGAAATTGGGAACTTACTTCTCAAATATGGCCTCTTGACCCCGATCACTCTTGCAGCGTCCACAGGCAAATTTTCAGCTCACAAGGAAGCATACTACATCCTCAGTGCTAGAGGAGAGCAGGCATGTCAGTGGAATAACGAAACGCCGACAGCGCAGTCGTTGGGCTCGATTGACCTGAAACCAGATGTCCATTTGGATGAAGACAATACCAAGAAAGTATCGTTGAATGCCGTCCTATTAGATCCGGGAATGAGGTACTTGTTCAAACTTCACATGGAGAAAGAGCGATGTTCTGAGAATCTTACGGCCTACATCAGGTTGGCGGAGTTTGCGGAACTGAAGAGCCAATTGTCACGTCTCTTGAAGATCCATGCTGGACTCCCAGACGGAGACAAGAAAGGCAGGTTGGCCAATATAATCGAGAACCAAGCATGCATATGTTACTCGTTGGCATTTCACTTGTATCAGACCTACCTCAGTCTGGAATCATTGTACGATCTAAATATTGGATTTGGCTTGCGTCAGGATATTGCTCGCGTCATGAAACAAGCCAGAGGACCCGAGTTTTTCAATAGTCCTCTGGTCGAAACATCTTTTGACTACATGAAAACAGCTGTTAGCGAGAAAGCCTTTGATTTTACAGTTGAGGAACTGCCTCGCCCTATTGAGCCTGAGAATGATGATCCAATCTCGTCATCCATCCAGACGGTCGCGAACCACTCAGGAAAGATGCTGTTGGCGGAAATAATGTCGGCGTTGAGTCGCATCTACGATGTCTTCGGCAAAATCGCCTCTTCCATCTATAGACTCATGGAGGTTGACTCGTACCCTAAGTTCGTGAGAAGCGAAGAGTACTTGTACGCGGTGGGGATCGACACACATAGATCGTGATTATGACTATAAATACAGAATAGAAGAGTTTAACAGGTTTGTACAAGCCTTTATGCCACAGGGTCCAAAGTGGTACCCTTCTTGATGGTAGCCCAACCGATTAAACGCCAGTGTTTCTCGATTCTTCTGGACAAGGCAATCTTCTCGTTGACCTCAGTACATGCTGGAGAAGTCAATTGCAAACGAGCCATATCAGCCTTCACAGCAACGACACGTGCACCGGTAGCAGTGGAACCGATGTTGACCATCAACACTTCACCGGCCTCCAAGTTACGGACCTTGGCACCCTGTTTTTGGCCCTCGGTCTTAACACCCAATAACCTTCTCAACAAGAAATAGTTGATCTCAATATCTGTGTAGATGGAAGGCAAGTGGCCCTTGGCGCCAACAACTTGGCCAACCAATCTGTCAGCTCTGCACAAAGTTGGGTCGACCTTAGTACCGACACCAATCAAACCACCAGGAACAGCAAACTTCAAGTCGTTGTGCTCAGCAAACAACGAAACAATGTTAGAGAAAATTGGCTTACACTGAATCTTTCCGTTGTCGTCCTTGGTGACAATACCTGGTCTGATCTCAATCTCATCGCCGATCTTGAAAACACCAGTCAAGATAGATCCACCTGCCACACCTCCCTTTAAGTCGTCGATCTCTGCACCTGGCTTGTTGACGTCGAAAGATCTAATGACAATCAAGCGAGGAGATGCCGAAAAATCTCTTGGAGGCACAGGAATGTAGTCGCAGATGATCTCGTTGACAGCGTCGATGTTGTATTTCAACTGGGCAGAAATTGGCACAATAGGGGCTCCGTCAGCGATGGTACCTCTGATGAAGTTCAAGATGGACTTCTGGTGCTCTAAGGCGGACTCTTCGCGCATCAAATCGACCTTGTTCTGCAAGATGATGACGTGGTTCAACTTCATGATTTCAATGGCAGCCAAGTGCTCCGACGTCTGAGGCTGTGGACAAGACTCGTTACCTGCCACAAGCAAGAGGGCAGCATCCATGACAGCTGCTCCCGACAACATGGTACTCATCAAGATATCGTGACCTGGACAGTCCACGAACGAAACGTGACGCACCAAGTTGTAACGGCCGGTACAGTCTGGCTGCTGACACTTGGGGTGGATCTCTTTATCGGACTTGAATGATCTGTAGCATCCTGGAGCTTTACACTCTTCATTATCACACTTGTAGATCTTGGCGTTGGCGTAACCCAACTTGATAGTAATGTTTCTCTCCAACTCATCCTTGAAACGGACAGTCTGGACTCCCGAAATAGCTCTCACCACAGTGGACTTACCGTGGGCCACATGACCAATGGTTCCGATGTTGATGGTCGCCTGTCTGTTGATGATCTCCGGGCTGAGAGGAGTCAAAGTGGAGAAGTCTGGATTCTCTGGCTGCTCAGGAAGCCCTCCACCTTCCTCGAACTCTCTGCGGGCCTCTTCCTCATCATATTCGTCTTCCAATCCGGCAAACGCCACGGACTTTTTCTCTTTCTCAGGAGCTGGCTCCGCCTCTTCCTCAGCTCCGGAGTCGACGTCGTGCTCGTAGATAACGTCATCCTGATCTGGGATACTGGACCCAATGACAATGTCAGGGGTTGCGTTTTCAATATCGTCGTAGGACATGATGTTTTATGGAGAAATTGCCGTGAAGAATTTTTTAAAGCTTTGTGCTATGTTTGTGTGCAGGTGTTGGATTCATTCTGTCATGGGGATTCAATCAGAGAAATCTTACTTTGGAGAAGCGAAATCGGAGAAAAAAAACGGGCAAGGGGTACTTTCGCTCTGTTATATTGAGATTGTTAGTATGGAAACTTCCGTTTGCAGCGTGGCCATTGTTGCCGTTTCGCCTGTACATTATCACCAGAATCCGTAGATGCAGCTGACACCATTCTGTGCCAAAATTGGGAAGACGGCCGCATGTAATGTGTCTCTGCAATGATTCATTAGTCATCTTCAGGTTTGTTCGGCTCTTGCAGCGAAGAATTAAAAGTGCCCTTTTCTCCCTGATGCCTATTCGACGAACATTTGAAGCAATATTGATCCACTCTGCTCATTCGTACCAACTCGAAAACACGCAGTGAGTGAATCTCTGGATTCTCGACTTTCTAAATTCCCATTTTTCAAGATTTATAGATCTGTCGATTCTCTTATTTCTCGATTTCTCGATGCAATGACCGGATTTCCTTGTATCCTTGAATTGCATGAAACTCTAAGACCCAAAAGCTGCATCCCAACGTTTTAACACCCAGTAATTGTAAATTGCGCCACCACTGGTCTGTGGTCACTCATGTATGTTCCGCCATACTTGGAATGGAGAATGGCGTAGTAGTCCAAATGCATATGGAGCTTCTCTCCCTTTGAGCACTTTTCATCAGTTATCTTTTTAGTATCTATGGGTGCAAATATGTAATCGATGCGTTCACCTTTGGAGAGTTGAGCTCCCAGGAACCCCGTCAAGGTAAATTCTCGGTGCCCATATCGATTAAAAGTGGACGGGAGATAGTGGGAGTCTTTGAGAGATTCTGTTAAATGCTGGTGGCAATTGTCGTTAGGATTTGAATTGAAATCCCCTGCAAGTAGCGAGGGCCACTGATTGATTCTCTTCATTTTCTGCAAAATCAACTTGGCTGACTCAATTCTTGCCGTCTTTCCCTTGTGGTCGAGATGTGTGTTGAACATATTCAAGTACACCCCGGTGTTCTTGTTCTTGAGTGTGGCGTAATTGCAGATGCGTGGGTATTTGGCATCCCATCCAATGACAGCAGTCCGGGATTTACCTCCATTGAGCCAGAACATGTCAGAGTAGACGATTTCCCAGTCGCTCCTGCGAATGATAATCGGAACTTGCTCGCCCTTGGACTTTCCGTCGATTCTTCCTCCGCCGAGCGCAACCCAATCAGACTCCCTATCCTCGTTTGCAACGTTAAGTTGATCCAAAACGTACTGGAGCTGGAAATCGAGCGCTTCCTGAAGCACTACAACCATGTTGGGCCCCATATTGAGCTTAATAGATGCAACCACGTCGGATCTTCTATTTTCCCATGGAGCTTCTCCAGAAGCCAAGTTTTTCATCCCTCCATTCCTGATATTATGTGAGTAGATCCGGAGATGGAGTGGCTTCGTGATTGCCGAGCCTGCCACTTCTGGAATCGTAGGGTACGCCCGCTCTGGGATGGAGACTGGTACGTTGTCTTCCGGCAGATCGTCGTCGCCAGTGTCACTTTTGGACTCGCCTTGCTCTTCCAAATCGGGGTCATCAGCATTGGTCTTAGGAAGCTCATCGTGCTGGTCAATCTCCGTAGTGTCCCCCAAGAACCCTCCCGGGTTCTTTAAGTCCTTGTTCTCTTTGCCCTCTGTTTGCTTCTGAGGACTCTTTTTAGGCTTCACCGGTATTTCTGGAAGATCTTCTTCAATTATTGATTCCTGCAAGTCAACATCCAACTCCTCTGGCCGTGGGTCAAAGAGGCCAGAGAAGTTGTTTAGGTCCAAAATGGACACATTGAAGGAGGACGAGCTGGTGAGGAAGTACAGCGACACAAAAGCCACTGCTATCACCATGAGAAGCAATTTTCGCCTCTGTGCTTTTGTCTTAGACATGCTAGGTTTGCTTGGGTCGAATCGTGCAAACAATCAAAAGATTAGGTTCCGATGTTTGTATGTCGAATTGACAAGGCGCAAAGAAATGCCGTGGCTCCTTAGTATCCGTTTGGTCGCCTTTACTGAATATTTGTTCCTAAGATTCCTATCTACTTTTTCCTAGGCTTTGTGTGCGTTATCTTGTTCTGTACTCTCGGCTATGCAAATTCGGTGTTTCTCGGCTTTTGGATACCAACTGGGATATTCGACCTGCGCAGTCCATATCCCGTAACCATCAGCACTTTGTAATTTACGCATATTGTAACTCACGAATATGACTCGTATTATGTCTATTCGATTATATTATATAATTTAGGTGAATGTCTGTAGCGTGCTCGAAAGCTTCACTTGCATTTCGTCCCATTCTCCCTCTTCTTCACTGAGAACTGTAATAGCCCCACCAGCACCAATTCTCCATACATTCACAGTGTCGTTGTTCTCCATGTCGTTCTTATAGTGCATGATCGACCGGATCACCACCGACCAGTCTGCATCGTCACTTATGGACCAGTATCCTGCTACACCACTGTAGATTCCTCTACGGCCACCAGTGATGATGGTGGGCTGCATGCTTTCGATATGTTGAAGAAGTTCCACCGATCTTTTCTTAGGGGCTCCCGTCATGGATCCTGGCGGAAGCGACAGGTGCAATACGTCGATGCCTCTATATCCGGCCTTTGGCAAATGGCCCTGTATGACACTGACTAGTTGGTAAACAGTTTTGTACTCTTCAACTTTCATGAGCGCATCTACTCTCACATCATCGATAAACGAATTAAGGTCGTGACGAATCAAATCCACAATCATGAGGTTTTCGCCCATTTCCTTGGGTGTACGAAGAATCTTGGTGGCATCCTCAAGGGTGACGTTTTCTGAGTTGCGGACTGTACCCTTGATTGGTCTGAGTTCCACAATCTTTCTGTCGGGGTGTGCCTGGCTATCTCTCCATGAAATGAACCGCTCCGGCGAAGAGGAGATCAAAATACAATCGTTGAAGTGCATGTAGCAGGAATACGGCGAGGGATTCTTATGCAAAGCAAGCACCTTGTAAATGTCCCAGGTGTTTAAGTAGCTGGGAAGGTACAACTTCAGTTGGGTAGTAAGGCAAAGCTCGTATGAGTCTCCTGAATGGAGATGTTCTTGGCACTTTTCAAATTGCTCACGGTAAATGTCCCTATCTGGAAATGAATATTGGATATTTTGATCTTCAGGATTGCAGAGCAACGTAACACTCGTGGGGACAGTGTCCGATTCTAAAACGAGATTCTGGGCAGTTGAGATTTCAGCCACAAACTTTTGGCACCAGTCCGACTCGTTCTCATCGTTGCGGATGGAAAGAACGTACCATTTGTTCGAAATTCTATCGTGGAGAAGGGCTCTCTCGATATGCACAAGTTTAGTGTCTGGAGTTGGACCATCGCAAAATGACGAGATATTCTTGGTATTCAAATGCTGACCTTCCTCGTATGAAAATATTCCCATGTATCCACCAAAGAATGGCAACGGGCGTGCTGGCTTTTCAGAAATCTTGGCTTCAATGGCTGCTCTGGAGACGTAACTTCGTTGCATGCGCCCAGAGACAAAGTCCCACACAGAAGTGACTTCAACGTCTTTGCTCTCATTTGAATTAAATTTACGAACATTGACGGTGTTGGGAATGTCCACCGAATGAGTAATCACCTCGCTCACGCCTTCTATAGGCAAACCAATAACTGACCATTCGCCTGGATCTGCAGCAGAATTCAACAACACAAATTTGTCACCTTTTCTATCGAGATAATCGCAAACATCCAACGGACGGGTCTGTGGGTCTGCCAACTCAACTTGGTGAAAGGTAAAGAATGGAAGTTCGTTATCGACCAATTTGCCGTCGGGAACAAGCCAATTGTCATGCACGGCGCGGTCCCGGGTGTACTCTTTATTGATCTCCTCCAACTTGCATGACTTCTGCAAGCTAGCAATGTCACTTCTGTTGGCATCATTGTAAGCTTGAGCAATGGAGTCAAACCTGCGAATAAGACTTTCGCCTTTCTCGGAGCAAATCGACTCGGGATGGTACTGAACGCCATAAAGCGGAAGTGACACATGCTTTCCCGCCATCAAGAGCGGCGTCGTGTGGCCAGTATCTTCACATGTAGCTAAAGGAATTATGAGGTCATTAAGTGTGGAACTCTCCACGTGTAACGAATGGTACCGCACACTAGGGAAAGAAGCCAAGTCTGAATCAGTATCTCCAAACAAATCAGAAGAGACTGGATTGATCTGGTACACCTGGCCGTGCTTGATCGCATCCAATCGGGTGACTTTGTTCCCAGTCTCATTGCACATGCTCTGAAAGCCTAAGCAAACACCCAAAACGGGAACGACAGGGTCGGCAGACGTGAGAAAATGCTGGTAGAGCCACTTGACTATCCCAATGTCACTTGCAACGTCTGGATGACCGGGTCCTGGGCCAACCACGATGTAGTCAAAGTATTGGATCCATGATTGATAGGCCAATTCATACTCCGACGGGGAGAAGGTATCATTGTAGATGGTCACCACTTCTTTTCCTGTACTGTCCTTCACCAACCGGCAAAGATTGTGTGAGAAGGAGTCATACGAGTCTATGAGGAGAATCATAGCATCAGGCAGTGCAGTGCTGGCTGCGGTTTTTTTAGATTTGAGATGCACAAAGTGTGGAGTCCGACATAGTGATACTACAACTCTTCTCGCGGTTTTCTCTTGCGATCGTCGCTTTGAGGAATTTGTTCCTTTATTCTTGGGCTCTTCGGGATTGATAGTGCTATCCTCTTATCCTCGGGTATTAAGTTTTTAACGTTTTTTTAGCTCTCCTCGTCGTCATCATCAGATTCGTCTTCTTCGCTCGACTGGTACTGGCCAAGTGAGATCAATTGGGCCTTATACCCCAGCATCTTCTTCTCCTGCTCCTCCCAGAGTAGCACTAAATCCTCAAAGTCTGCCTCGACCCTCTCTTTAGCAGCCAATTGCTCTTTCAATAGTGCGATCTGTTCGTTAAGGGCCTGGTGCTCGTCACTTTCTGCAGAGATGCTTGCAGTAGATCTCACGTCACTCTCTAGACTTTGTCTGACTTGGGTGATTTCACTGGTCAATCTTGCAACCTCATGCTGCGTGCTCTGCAATTCCCGCTCTGTGCTCTCCAATTTGGTCTTCTCTCCACTCAACTCCCTTTGCAATTTTGTTGTCTCCGCATTGGACTCGGCGGAGAGCGCTTCCCAATTTTGTTTCTCTGCACGGTGTACTTTCTTCAACTTTTCTAATTCTTCAGCAAGGCTCTCATTCTGACTCTTAGCTTTCTCACCTTCCGACTTCTCGGATTCGAGTAGTCTAGCAGTCTCTGCCAAGGTCTTTGAAGTGTCTTCCAAACTCTTTGTTGCCAACTTGAGTTTACTTTCCAAGTTTTCAACTTCTTCTTTGGATGCCGAAACATCACCACTCATCTTCTGTTCCGAAATTTGCAAGTCCTTCACAAAACGTTCTCGTGCTTCCAAGTCTGATTTCAACTTCTTCTTTTCCGTCATCAATGTTTCAACTTCATTTTTCAACTCTTCACACTCACTAATGCACTTCTCCAAATGGCTCTCCATATCCATCTTTTCCTCGACGTAATCACCGAGCTTCGTTTTCAAGTCAAAAACGAGATCATCTGACTCTTTGGCCCTAAGCTCCAAGATTGCAATCCTTTTGGTGTGTTCAGAATCTGACAGTGATTTAAGTTCCACTTCGTCAGATAGAGCCCTTATCTCTGACTCGAGCTGAGCTTTTGACAACGCATTGTTCTCTATGCGAATTTTGAACTGGGTATTATCCTTTTCTAACTTGACACTTTCTGCACGGAGACTTGAAATCTCGCTCGTAAGCTTTTCCACTTCAGCAACCTTCAGGGATAACTTCTCCTTCAATGTTTTTTCATCCGACTCCCACTTCTCCAATGAACTCTTGTGCTGATCGCTAATCTCAGCTGACCGTTTGATGAGCTTCTTATTTTCGTTCTGCGTTTCATTCAACTTTTGCATCAAGTCCGAAATCTCTGCCTCCAACGCATCCAGAGTACGTTGATGCTCCTCAGAAATTTTGAAATCTGCAAGAACTGCCTCAAGCTGGGAGTCAAGCTTCAAGATCTCCGACGTCTTCTCCTCAACAATAGAATTAGATGTGTCAAGTTTTTCTTGAAGACTGTTAATTACATCATTCAAGTTGGAGATCTTGCTTTCAAGCTCGGATTTGAGCTTTGAATCATCTTGAATGTGGGATAGTAATTCTGATACTTTTTGTTTCTGGCTCTTTGCCTCTGAGATCATAGAGTCAATCTCAGACATCAAATTTTTGATCTCCAGCTGCTTTGAAGCAATTTCCTCCTTGGATGCGTGAAGCTCATCTTCCAATTGTTTCAATGATGAAGCCCTCTGCTCTTCTTTCGTCAAAAATTCACTTTCTTTTTCAGATGAAGCCGAGAGAGACTTGGCAAGGTCTTCAACCTTTACCGCAAGTTCAGACTTCAAACTGTCGGCCTCAACCTCTTTGAGGCGTAGCTGATCTTTCTTTTCCTCTAGAGCTTCCTTGAGTTGTTGTATCTTCTCTTGGAGCTCTTGTTCGTTGGCACTCAACTCCAGCCTGGTGGTCTCATGAGCCGTCAACTGATTTGTCAATTCCTCACAGCGAGAAACAAGCGTCTGCTTTTCCTTTTTTAACTGAGAAAAGTTTTCATCGTATGATGCTTGAGCTTCTTTCAAGTGCGTTTCCAGCTCAAGTTTCAATGACTGAATCGTCGACTCTAAATCTGCAACCTGTTCACCGTATTGCTTGAGAACTGGCTCGGCACCTCCTGCAAAGGATTTTCTATCCTTCTCATGCTCTGCGACTCTCTTCTTTAACTCCTTCTCCAATGATTGAATTTGCTTGGTGAGCTCCTTCTCGACTCCCGAGCGATTAAAAATCTCCTCCTTGAGACTGTTAGTATCCGCCTTGAAATCGAAAAGTTTTTGTTTCAACTCTTCAGTCTTGTCGTCAAGCTGCTGATTTAGATTATCATTCAAGGTGATTGCATTCTCCATATCAGCTTCTAAGGTTTGAACTTTCTTTTCAAGTTGCGATTTGAGTTTATCGGCTCTTTCCAACTCTTCATTCCTTTCAGTCAAGTCTTCCAAGGCAATCGTAGAGCTTTCCAATTTTCTCTTGATATCGGAAATCATTTGATCCTTTGCCATGAGTTCGGATATCTTGCTGGCGATCTCTTTAGTCAAAACATCTTTGAATCCATCATCAGAGGAACCGTTTAGGTGAAAAGAAGATGCGACAGAACCCCTTTTCAAAAAGTCATCTTCCAACTTATGCAATTTTTCATCCAATTCAACCTTCTCATTTCGAGCGACGGCCAATTCTTCCTGCAATCTTGCGATAGTATCTTGCAACTCGCTTATCTGTTGCTCAGCTAAGGATTTGGCGTCCTCATATGATGCAGCTTTGATTTCCAACTCTTGAAGAACAAGCCTGGTATTCTCGTATTCATTCTTCAACACATCATGGTCTGCAATGGCCTTTTGAATATCTCCATTCTTCTTCTCCATCACAGCCCTGTACTCGTTTTTCTGAGCTTCTTGAGAGCTTGCATGCGAATCGGACTGGTGTTGCAATTGCTCATCGAATTTGTATTCAAGGGCCTGCAACTCCTCCGAGTGGACTTTTTTCAACGACTCTAGTTCACTTGTCAACTGGTCCTGATTCTTTTCCAATTCCACAATCGTCGAAGAAAGTTTCTCGTGTTTATTTTCTGATTCCAGAAGACTTTTCTCGAGTTCACTCTTCGTTTTCGCAGCACTCTCAGAGAGCCTATTTAGTTCTTCTTCAAGATTTGCGATTTTGGTTTCCGCAAGAGAAATCTCTTCCGCCTTCTTAGCGAGACGTTCTGCGCATTCCTTCAATTCTATCTGGAGCTTTTCAAAATCTTGTTTGTCATTTTCTTTCACATTCTCTGAAAGCTGTGTAGAGGTTGCCTCAGCTTGAGCATCCCCAAGTTGTCTGTACTTAACTTGAAGGTCATCAAATTCCTGCCTCAATTTGTCGTAGTATTCTTTAGCTTTATTGCTGGTTGTCTCGCGTTCGGTTAATTGATCTCTGATGTTTGTCAATTGCTTCTCGAGAGCAGTCCGCATAGTCGAAGCGGCCTCTACAGCCTCTGTGAGCTCGTTTTGAACAGATGATATTTCCTGCTCTTTGTTTTGGAGCTGACTCTGCAACAAGCTCTCCCCTTCTCTCAATTTGTGTATATTCTCAGTGAGAGAGTTAACTTGTGAAACCATTTCTTCAAGTCTGGAATTGCTTTGACTGATTTCTCCTTCCTTTATTGCGATCTGTTGCATTGCAGATTGATAAGAGGATTGACAGTGTTGAAGATTTGCGCTTTCCGAGGATAAGTCATGCTTTAACAGCTCGATCTCATGAACTAACGATTTCAAGCTGATTTCATGCTTGCTCTTTTCCTCCAACACCTCAAGCAAGCTCTTTTGGGTGCTCTCGCTATCCTGATTAAGATTATCCTTCATTGCGTTGATCATGGACTCGAGCGCCAAGTTTCGGTCTCGTAAAGAATCCAACTCAATTTGGATACGTTGACTGTCTTGGGAGTTTTGCACATTATTGCTCAAGGCAAACTTCAACTCTTCGATTTGATGATTGTACTCTAGATTTGAGGATCTCAAATCTTGTACCACGGTTGCTGCAGTTCTAAGCTTTTCCATCAAGTGTTCGTTTCCAGCTTCAGCATCATTGACACGAGAATGTAATTCCCTCATTCTCAACATGCTATTTTCCCTTTCTGCTGTAAGCTCTCTCAACTGTTGTTCCAATATCTTAATCTTTGCCTTCAACTCCTCATTCGTTTTCCGAACTGATGCAAGCTGACTTTCATAGTCTTTAACGGCTTTCTGGCTGTATGTTTTCAACTGAGCGATTTCTTTGTCTAGTTTGGTAATTTTGGACTCTAAATCTTTCTTTTCCCTGGTGAGTTGGAAAAGCTCTCTGCTCATTTTGTTGATACCATCCTCAGCTTTGGTCTTTGCATCGTCTGTGTCGGCTAGCTTCTGCTTCAATTGGGACAACGATCCTTCATTACTGTAATTCTGTCTGGAGGCTTTGTTGAGCTCTGCAGAATATTGTTCTGAATCCCTCTCGAATTTTCTCCTCTCGCTCTCAATTCTCTTCAACTCGCCTGAAATTGTCTCAATTTTGTCGGTCATTTCCCCTTCTAATTCTCGTAGCAGGTTGACTTCGTCAGTCGACTTTTCAAGAAGAGCTTGGGACTCCTCAAAATCGCCCTTAGCCTTCTGTATTTCCGCCTTGTAATTGGCCTCGTTCTGTTCGGCTCGATCTTTGCATTCTTGCAAAATGGTACTTAGCTCGCCATTCTTTTTCTCCAACTCCTCAAGCAATTCATATGATATTTTGATCTGTGGCTCCACTAGCGGGCTATGCGAGAGCGCCTTTCTTATTCTATAATAGTTGTCTTTGATCAAGTCCACATAATTGGAAATGAAGTACACTTTTGGAAGTCCCGTCGAGTCTCGTTCAACTTCTTCTGACAAAGGATCAGTAAACTCGCGGAATTCTTCACAATCTTTGAACTGCTTCACTTTGAGAGCATAATTGTTGGCTCCAAGGCCCTTGGTAACTAGTGAATGCATTTCAGTTCTTGGGATTGGGGAATTTTTCTGACTGAATTCGTAAGATGTTCCGACCAAAATGGAACACATCCCAAGAACGAGGTCTGAAGCCTCAGCAGAATTCTTAGAGAGAAAAACGACGAATGATTTGATGAGGGATGAATCGCTGAGAAAATCATTAACAGCATCGAAATCTTCGTAAAACCAAATAGTCAATAATTGAATCAAGCCAATAGCAATTCTAGGATCCTGATCATCTAGGGCGGTGGTCAATATTCCCGCAACGGCCTGAATGGACGACATTACCTCTTCACCCTCCTCAGCATCGCCAACCTTCAACTCTCTTGCCAACTGTCTATTTTCAGGACAATCTTCGAAGAGATAAATTAAAATAGTCGCAGCAAACCATACTCGGTACGGGTTGAGCTTGTTCTCAAAGTCAAAATCCATTAGCGCACTAAAAATATTAGCGATTGGAGTCTTGACAGTATTCTCTTCTGAGGTCGCAGTAGTATTGCTAGCAACCTCATCACCTTTTGTAGATCCATTTGCCGGTTTTTCTTCTTCGTCTGGTTGAGGCTGATCCATTTCCTCATAGAAATTTGGGTTTTGGCTCGCTTTGGCCTGATCAGTGAGAAATGCAATTTTAGACTCCGTATTATCCTTGAAAAAACACCGCAAGCAGTACACAGCGGCAAGTCTGATTTCAAAGATATGGACAGAATTAGAGAGTAACGCCCAGTCTAGAAGTGCAACAGGGGCAGGAATGGGCCTTTCGAATTTCTGAAGTTGTGTCGGTAACGACGGATCGATGTATGGAACATCTATCTGGGAAAATTGCAATTGGAGCTCCGAATTTCCAGCGATGAGGTCGCCCGTGATCTGCAAGGCGGTCTTTCTGATGGGGGTTTCCGTCAACGGAGAAAAAACTAGTCTCATTGTACAGAAGAAAATGCCAGCCAGGAAGAATTTATCCTGGTTTCTGTGGATTTCCGGATCGTCCTCGTTAACAAAAGACTTACAGATCTCCAACGCAATGGACATATTCTGCAAGCGCTGCTCCGTCCAGATTATTGAAGGCGCAAGGATAGGGTTTCCATCTTCGTCGTACAGGCCTTCCTCCAACGTCTCTTCGATGGGCTCGGCAAGCAACTTTGCCAACTTGGGTACTCCCTCAGTCTCCAAGAAGTATTTTTGATTGGATGCGTTGTACATCAATAAATTTGTTAATAGTGTCAAGCAATCCTGGACAACAATGGATCCACGGATACCACCCTCTTCATCGATGATCTCAAATAGTCTATCAAACGTATTTTCAAAGGCGACGAGTTTCTGGATGTTAAAGTTGTTGTTGACCAACGCCATAAGTACCAAGATTGCCTCATTTCTCACTGGATCGTAGACGTCGTTCAACAACGACACAATTGTTGGCACCGCAAGCGGAATATTTATGAGGCATTCTTTTGTTCTAGTTGCTCGTGTACTGACAAGGAACTCGAAGAGTTGCAACGTGTACAATCGGATGTGGTAGTCCTGCGAATCCTTCAAGATATTGGTCAACACCTGAAGGTGATTCTCGCCTGACGTCACTTCGTCAGCAATCCAAATGGAAAACTGATCGGCCTCCACATTTGTCATAAGCAATGGCGACGGATACTTCCCGTTCTGGAAGCGGGACTGACTGGCGATCCATCCACCAGCATCGTTGTCTGGCTTATCGCCTCGTAGAAACAAAATAATAAGCGTCTCCAAGATGGCCTTGGCCATAGCGGGATTATCACCATCCTTATTCAAAGTCAGCAAGAGCGGTCTGAGGCCATACTCCACCACAGACTCTCTGAATTGGCGACTAAAGCTCTTGAGCCCAAGGACCGCAGAACGACGGTCTGCTGCCAAAGTGGCATGCTGCAACCTATTTGAGAGAGTTTGAATGGCAACTTCCTCTTCAGGCGCCCTCGGGCTCTGCTGCTTCAACACTCGATTTTTCAAGTATTCCATGGAAATTTGCTGAAAGATCTAACTGGTCTGGTTAGTTGTAGATTTGGGCCAGTCTGCAGGCGGCCACGTACGAAACGCCAAAAGTGGGCCATATTCAATAGAATGGCAGAGAAACAGCAAAAGAAAAAGTCAGGAAAATTAGGTTAGGTGTCAGCGATTTTGAATTGATTGGCACTGCTGATTTGCTGCTTTGGTGTGTTTTTATATTTTTTTTGCAGTGTTTATATTATTTGTGAATTCGTGCTGCAGCTGTAGGATTTTGAGAACAGTGCATTGGAGATGAGGATCTGACTAAAGTGGCCCTCGAAGCAAATTAATTTGAAAGTAAATGGAACAATTATATTCTTACATTACGAATATTATTGAACCTGTCTACATTCTTGCCTTACAATCTGTCCTCCCCCTTTCTTTTGGTTCTGTTCCTTCTCCGATTGTCCTCGTTCATCGTTCCAGAACTACACGTACTACATGCATCGTTTCTCGCTATTAATCTGTACTACAAATGGATCATGATGATGACCATGTGGTCTCTTCCATGTTATTCCCGGATCTCTCGATGTTCGAAATTGAGTCCGAGGATGAAGAAATTGCAACAGAAGCGCTTACACCTTGGGCTTTGTCCAAAATAGGAACGTTCCAATACAGGCTTGAGGAACTCATCAGGTACCGTGAACTTAAAAGAGGAAAATCCGTCTTTGTCTCGCAAATCCCTACTTCGGTGATTCTACGATTGGCAAACGACGTGTTTGGCTTCAATGGGTGGTCATCTAACTTATTGGAATGTACCACTGTTGAGCATGACTTCAGTGAGGAAAACTCGGAATACTCCATGAAACACCATGCCCAAGTACAAGTGAAACTCCAAGATGGAAGTATTTCGCGTGCCGTGGGGGTTGGGGTATCCCGCAAAATGCCTCACAAGTATATGTGTTTGCAATATAGTAAGAAGATGGCTCTCACAAATGGCTTGCGAAACGCGATCTTGAACTTCACCGGCATGATGATCACAGAAACAGAAGTTAAGACGGAGGTGAAAACGGAAGCTTGGGATGGAGTATGAAACTCGGTTAAATGGTATAGGTGTTAGGTAATTCAGGTAGAATCTATTATGTGTGTTGTACGAGGTTATCTTTATTCATTTCAAATAACTGTGATTGTAAAAGCCTTTCTAATAGTCCAAAATGTCCATTTTAGCAAAGTCCTTGATCACTGGCGGAGGTATCTCGTCGATGAGATAGACTTCTCCGTTATCATCGATTCTCTCACGATCTCTCTCGCTCATACTATGAATCTCCACAATGTGCTCTTTTAGGAACTCGGTAAGCTCGACCCAGTTACTCTGGATGTGATATGCCTGTGGGATCATTTGTCTTCTGAGCAAACCCTCGATCAAGTTGGATGCATCACTCTGAGTTTGATCCAATCTCTCCACCAAACGGCCAACGGACTTGATGAGATACTCCTCCTCATAAATAGTACCCTTTCTACCTTTGGCTCTCTTTCTTTCTTCTCTCTTTCTGTTTTTCGCCGTTCTTCTGGAAGCTCCGGTTTTTGCGGTGCCGGATGTCTTACCAGTATACTTGGTGAAGAAAGAAGGCGTGGTAGATGTTTCCGAAGCCGCTACCGAAACGTTATCTGGAGTATCCAAGTCATCGTTGGGGATACCATAGAAAGCGTAGGGATCTTCTTCTTTTTTCTGTCTCAACTCCCTCAATCTTCTTAACTGCGAGTTGGCCTGACTCTTACAATCTGCGACCAACTCGGTAATCGTTCCGAAGCCTTCACCCAACTGGACATCCACCACGGAATCGATCAATTCTGGTTTGGACTGCTCAATAGCCAAGAGAATCGCACTGTCGAACTGATAGCTCTTGCAGAAAAGTCTCACTGCCTCTTCGATGTTGTGCAAGTATCTCAATTCAATCTCAGCTGCCTCAGCATACTTGTGGTCTTCAACAAGAACAGAGGACAATTTTTGGGCAGTAGACTCCAACGTTTCAGCTCCAAATTTTGGCGCTATAGAAAGCGCTTCTTTCCACCGCTTGCCAGAAATATAACTCTCCAACGCGCTCCGGAAATTCTCAAGATATTCGAACGTGACAGCTGCCTTAACAAACTTGCCGTTGTCGTGAAGGAAGTCAGCGTAAAAAGCCAAAATCTCCTTTGTGCGCTCGGAGTCGTACTTGTAAATGGACAATGCATGTTTGTATAATTCGTGCTTCACCACGTAATGATCAAATTCCGAAATTGCTTCTTGTCCAAGCTCAAAAAGCCAGTTCATCGCCTTCTCGTGGTACTTGAGGTGGTCATCAATCAAGAACTGCTTTCTCAATTGTGGTTGGATATGCAAGTTTTGAAGGAACGGCAAGTACTCCTTAGGATCCTTTTGTGATTTCTGTGCAATGTTCAATGCGAGCTTCACATCATAAAGTTCTAATGCGTGGTTGTACAACTTATTGACGTCCAGTAAGAAACACAAATGCGTAAGTGCAAGTTCTTGTTCATCTTCGCGTGAAAGAGAGGAGATGAGCTTCAAAGCACCTGCCAAATTGGGCGGTTTCTGACATGCAAAGGCAGTCACTCTTGTCTGCAAGTATTCCAC
This sequence comes from Sungouiella tsuchiyae, assembly GCA_030566995.1. Taxonomy (NCBI): domain Eukaryota; kingdom Fungi; phylum Ascomycota; class Pichiomycetes; order Serinales; family Metschnikowiaceae; genus Sungouiella; species Sungouiella tsuchiyae. Next base: position 48,491 of record JAJLRO010000054.1, read on the forward strand.
CTCGAACTTTGGTTGAGACAAAACCGCAAGAATGGCATTGCAGATATGGTTGACCTTGGAAGATCCCTCCTCTACAACCTTGTTGATAATCATTTTCCTGGCGGTAGGCTTTTCCAGAACCTGTGCAATTGCAAGATTTGACATCTGCGGAACAATTTCATCGCCCTCCAACGTGTCCTTGTATTTTGTCACAGACACATCCTCATTTTTGAGACACGAAACGAACAAGTCCAAATAATCAACATTTTTGATCTGGTTAACAAAGAGTTCGGCATTATTGTAAAATTGCTCTCTGTCGTAGTCATGCAATAAGTCCAAGTCAATTCTGTGCGTACGACAAGCAATAAAGGCATTGTAGTACTTCTTCTCCTTGATAAATTTTCTGACCCCCGTCAACACCATGATACGAGGACAGATTGTTTCAAGGTTGCCTCTTGGCGCCTGCAAAACGACAGAATACTTCGAAGGAACACAGGAAACCAAGATGGAGCCCCTCTCGATCTGTCTAATTCTTTCATCTGTGGCATCGTTATTGTTTTGAAGAAAAGCAAATTTCTCAGGTTCGAATGCAGACGAAAGATGCACAAAACACACTTGCGAATGTGCGGTGGTGAAAGCAAGAAGGGTATCAGTAACCTTCAAGGAGGTGACCGCTGTAGCAAGCTGTTTATCTCCTCCCATTAGCTTACCATTTGAGGAAATACCTATCGGAAGTGCGGTCTCCTCTAGATCAGACTTGATGACAGCGACTTCAAAATCATGGGAGAGCTGCGGGAACGTGGAAATGTATGTAGCAACAGCAATGTCTGAAATCTCGTAAATGGAGCCATTAACGCATTCGACTACTGCTTTCTTCATGTCACTTCTGGACTTGATAAGCACTGCCCGGCATTCTAACTCAACTTCTCCCACAGGGATGTCACGATTGTCCACATCTACTAACACAACTTTTGAGGATGAGGCAGTATCGACCAAAACAGCGACTACACTGTCTTGGATGAACGCAACCTGTTTGACGAGTTCAGAATCCAAAGAAAGAACTTGCTTTTCGATGACATCCATGGCTCGAGTACCTCCGTTTTTCATGTCTTCAAGACCGATGGAGTGAATCTGAACGTCGTGACGACTAGTAAGCACTGCAAACTTCTCATTAGTGGAACTCACAGCAACGTCCAATGCGTTATCCAGCAACTCGTACTCTCTAAATGCGATTGGAGGCGGAACATTGGCAATGGCCAATGGAGTGATTTTCAAATCTTGACCATCGATAACGGCAGTCATACCAACATCCATGGTGGCTACTGTTGGTCCCGAAGCGATTTTGTATGCAAAGTTCAACATGTAAACTCCGTCCATGGTCGTGCCGACCATAAGATGGAGGGGCTTCTCTGGGTGGAATTTGATATACGAGATCTGATTGTCTGGATTCAGGTCGTTGACGAAAATCTCTTGCTTCAAGTACCAGTGGTAATTCTTAGTAGCCCAGACACGCACACAAGTGTTTGTGTGGAACGCCATCACGTCGCTATTAGCAGACCACTCAATATTGACAATTTGTTCTTCGTATGGGTTGAGACGGGTGTTGAACTCGCCGTGTCTCAATCCGTTTCTTTCGTAGAATGCGACATTCAACACATCGTCGCCATCAGAGTCGGTAAAACGCTGGGTAGATGCAACAAGGGAACCCGAAGGTCTCCATGCGAGATTATGCTCGAGACCATCGACGGCCTCTGAAATTGAGTCCAACTCTCCCTCTCTGGAGAAAACTCTGATGACTCTTCTTGAGTAAGACTCTTGTGCCTCGACATCCTCAACAGTAGAAACAGCAAAGAACTCGCAGTCACCTCTCCAGCTTATGGAGAACAGTCCGCTATCAAAGTTGGATAGCGTTCCCTTCTCGAGTTCTGCCACTGTAGGGTCTCTCATTGGAGAGTCTTCTTTCAAGTCAAGACCAGCATACTTGAGGGCTTCTCTTTCTCTTTCTAATGCCTTGAAGCCCTTGCCCTTGAACTGAGTCTCCTCTTTACCCCAACCAACGCTCACGTGCTTCGAATCAGCGACTTTGATGTCTTCTGGATTGAGATGTTTCTCGCAGATGGGGTCAAAGTATCTCAGCAACAAAATGAGATTTTTTTCCTTTGTGAGTAGTGCCAACGTCTCCTCATCGGGAGACCAGCTTGCTGTGTAGATACCAGTATCGATCAGTCCCACGATCTCCACAGACGTGGTTTCACAATCTGGAGCAGACGCATCATAATTGGCTGAGATGATGTCACCGTTTTCAAAGACAAACACGAGCGACGCGGAGTCCACGAAATGAGCAAACGAAAGAAGCGTAGATTCTGGGCTCGAAAACGAGGCCAAAACGACCGCCTGACCGCTTTTCATAAGTTGCTGAACTTCGATGATGCCGCTCTCACTGGAAGTGAGAACGCTAGTGACAGTGTCGGAAACCACATCGAAAACCGAGTCCACCACGGCCAAATCTGGGTAAGTAAGCGATTCCGGTGCCACACGGCCGCGATTGAGAAGCACCAAGTTCCTCATGGTTGTTTTGGCAGAAGCAGTTGGGAATGTAAAAATGAGCTAGGCATCTCAGGTCCTGCACATCCAAGTGGAACCTTGGAGATGGGCAGCCATACAACTCTTGAAAGAAGGTGAGTTTACAGAAATGATGCTAATTGAAATTTGGATATTCTTCGTTTTTCTGGGATTCTTGAATCCTTCTTTTTTTGCGAATTTACAATCATCTTGGACCTTGTACTAAAGGGGCATAATATAACGATTAGGACTACACAGAGCTAGATACTGGACGACCCAGTAGACCCAATAATGGATAGAGGTGTAATGTGGATGGAGATTCAATTCCGTATTCCAAATTAATTTCTCAAGAATAGCCGGAAGAAGAGCTGGGAATAACTGTAACAAGAAAGGCTGAGCTCGAACGGCTTCAGCGTTTTCAAGTTTCAACATGAGTACCAGAGGTTGTAACACACACACATGATACAAATGAGCGGATTACTGAGACTTCCCGGACTCTCTAAAACACTACATTGCTCTCTTGCCAGAATTCTATCAAGCTCTAATAAGATTACTTCTCGTAGTTTTCAAAGATCATGCACATGTAGTCGAATTGTTGACGCTACAACTCCATTTTAGTACCAAACTCCTCCTGGAAGTACTCGCGGACGCCTTCTTTGACGGCCAAATTGGGAACCAAGTCAGTCGCATACAACGGCGTCCTCGTGATGGGGTCCCTGTGTCCGTTCTTCTGCAAGCACTCCATCAAGGTGGCTTTTTCGTAAGTGATTCCGCTGGGCGTGACCACTGGGTCACGCAAAATTTCAAAACTAATAGGATCCAACATCCAGTTAGGAACGTCGTCATCAACAGATGATTTAGATGCATTAGAAGATGCTGCCTGTCTAGATCGCGAATTAGTCGATTCTGACTTATCTCTGGGTGCGAAGACCTGGCGAACCTGACCCTGGGTGTAATTATTGGTCATCAAGTCCAAGAATCCTGAAAGCTCGTTGGCATGCACTCTCTTCATGGCCGCAAGTTGCTTGTGATATGCAGAGTTGGAGGTGGCCACATTATAGCCGTGGCGTCGTTGAAGGCCAGAGATCTGTTTGGCGTGGTCTTGTTCTAGTAATTCATACATGTGACGGTAGAGAGGACTTTTGCCTGTGGATTCGCTGAAGTGCTTGATTTTCAACTTGATTTGATGGATGTCTGCCGAAATGAGCTTGCTCATCTCCTGCGGTGGACCCGTAAAGCTTTTGGGTTTGGCATCGTTGAATATGTGGGAGAAGAGGTTCATGTTAAGGAGTGACTGGGCGAAGCCATTTAAAATTAGCTTTAGCGAGTTTCACCTGCTGGAAATAGCGGGTTTATATACGTCATTTTCTATGTAAACACTCGTGTATGATATTCCGTTGCGTTTCAGCTTAGTGATGTCACAGGACATATGCCTAGACCAACAAATGAGTAATGAATATTCTTTTTCCGTTTTGGTGCCTGTGAATAAAGTTTGAGTCACCGCACCAGGTTCCCAAGTCTTATACATATCTAGTCTTCGATTTATGCCCTTAACAACCCTGGAAGTCCCTTAGTCTATCTTGCTTGTATTGCTAGTGAGACTGCATTAGTCGACTGGCATATAGCGCCGTCAAATCAATAGACAGCATGAATTGCTTAACCAAACTAAAAACGGTCCAGCTTGTAAATTCTCTTTATCCGAACTACCCAAGCACTTTTTTCAATATTGACCCCGGTATTTCCATCCATTCATTCAATTCAACTTCTCTTGTCTGTTCTTGCCTTCTCTCAAGCCATGTTTTAATGTACTGCACATAACCATCGGTATTCTCCTTCAATTATATTGAACTAATTCCCATCTGCCACCACCACTGGAATCGCTCCATCATGCCCGAAAAGGACGAAGCCATGTTCCGTATGTAATTGCAATTGAATTCTCGCTACCACCGTATACTAACGCCGCAGGCTCGGCGGAAATGTCTTTGGTTCAGCTCTACGTGCCCACCGAGGTGTCGAGAGACGTTATCCACCACATTGGAGAGCTTAACTTGGTCCAGTTCCGTGATTTGAACAAAAACGTCACAGACTTCCAGAGAGCTTTTGTTCAGGAGTTGAGAAAGCTCGACAACGTCGAGAGACAGTACACTTACCTCAAGAGTGAACTTGACAAGAAAGGTATTGAATCCAAGGTTTATCCTTATGAGCAGGGCGTCGTTCCCCAGTCGGAGATCGACGACTATTCCCAGACCGCCTCGTTGTTGGAGTCTAGAGTGCTGGAGTTGACCGACTCGGCTGATAACTTGTACAACAAACAGAAGGACTTGAAGCAGTTCAAATATACTGTTCAGGCCGTGGAGAACTTTTTCTCTGCAAACACCTCTCCAAACCATAACTCTACCGAGGGAGACGCTCTCTTGGCCGAGTTGGAGTCTGGTGGAGTGCCCGAGTTCCAAGCCGACTTCATTGCCGGTGTCATCGACAGAACCAAGGTGTTCACTTTACAGCAAATCTTGTGGAGAACTTTGAGAGGTAACTTGTACTACTACACCGAAGAGATTCTGGAGCCAGTGTACGACGCTAAGTCGGACTCTTACGTGGCCAAGAACGCTTTCATTATCTTCTCTCATGGTTCGATGATCTACCAAAGAATCAAGAAGATCGCCGAGTCTTTGGATGCCAACTTGTACAAGGCTGACAGCACTTCCGAATTGAGAGGTGAGCAGTTGACTTCTTTGAACGCCAACTTGGCTGATCTTGATGCTGTTTTGGAACAAACCGAAAGCGCCTTGAACTCCGAGCTTGTTGCTATTTCTAGAGATTTGAGCAAGTGGTGGGAGGTTATCGCAAGAGAAAAGGCTGTCTACGAGACCATGAACCTTTGCGACTACGACAACTCTAGAAAGACCTTGATTGCAGAGGGTTGGGTGCCAAGTGACGACATCGACGACTTGAGTTCTGCAGTCAAGGATTTGAGCTCGGAGGATTCGGTGCCCACCATTGTCAACGTGTTGGAGACCACCAAGACCCCTCCAACTTTCCACCGTACCAACAAGTTCACTGCTGCTTTCCAAAGCATTTGTGACACTTACGGTGTTGCCAGCTACCGTGAAATCAACCCCGGTTTGCCTACCATCATCACCTTCCCATTCATGTTCGCCATCATGTTTGGTGATTTGGGTCATGGTATGATCATGTTTTTGGCAGCTTTGGTTTTGGTTCTCAACGAAAAGAAAATTGCAGCCATGAAGAGAGATGAGATTTTCGACATGGCCTTTTCCGGTCGTTACATCTTGTTGCTCATGGGTGGTTTCTCCATGTACACTGGTTTCTTGTACAACGATTTGTTCTCCAAGTCCATGGACTTTTTCCCATCCGGATGGCAATGGCCAGAGCACTTCACTCCTGGCGAAACCATCCATGCCACGAAGACTGGAGTTTACGCTATTGGATTGGATCCAGCCTGGCACGGTTCTGAGAATGCTTTGCTTTTCTCCAACTCGTACAAGATGAAGTTGTCCGTGTTGATGGGTTACTTGCATATGACTTACTCGTACTTCTTCTCGTTGGCCAACGCCATCTTCTTCCTGAACCCAATCGACATAATTGGTAACTTTATCCCTGGATTGGTGTTCATGCAGGGTATTTTTGGTTACTTGTCGTTGTGTATTGTCTACAAGTGGACTGTCAATTGGTTTGCTATTCAAAAACAACCTCCAGGTTTGTTGAATATGTTGATTACCATGTTCTTGTCTCCGGGTACCGTTGTCGAACCATTGTACGATGGCCAGGCTACTGTTCAAATTGTCCTTTTGTTGATGGCGTTGGTTTGTGTTCCATGGTTGGTTCTTGTCAAGCCACTCTACTTGAAGCGCCAGATGGACAAGGAGGCCAAGGAGCACCAGTACCAGAGAATTGTGGACGAGGAGTCCGATGACAGTGCCTCTCCAAACGGGGAAGACCACGACGATGAAGAGGAAGGTCATGAGGACCACAACTTCGGTGATATCATGATTCACCAGATCATCCACACCATCGAGTTCTGTTTGAACTGTGTGTCGCACACTGCATCGTATTTGAGATTGTGGGCGTTGTCTTTGGCCCACGCTCAATTGTCCACTGTGTTGTGGACCATGACTCTTGCCAATTGTTTTGGAATGACCGGAGTCGTTGGTGTCATCATGACCGTGGCGTTGTTCGCCATGTGGTTAGTCTTGACCGTTGTAATTTTGGTCGTTATGGAAGGTACCTCTGCCATGTTGCATTCGTTGAGATTGCACTGGGTCGAGTCGATGTCCAAGTTCTTTGAAGGTGAGGGAACTGCCTATGAACCATTTGGATTCAAGGACTTGCTTGTGGACATTTTCTAGATTTAGCTCTTGAGCATAAACACTTGTTTTAAAAACTATTGGCTGTTTATTTTCATACATGCTCCATTATCACCATGCCGTAATAATTTTCTCCACATACATACTGCTTGTAAGTCATCGCGCGCATCGAACAGTTCCAAAAATTCTCGACTCCGAAAATCCCACCAATTCTCCGGAGCTTCAATGTCTTTGCCCATCTCAGCAATCCTCAGGGACTTGGAGGATGTACCCAAGTCCATTATTCCGATCTTGGCCGCCTTGCACCGCGATAGTGCTCGCTTGAGCCAAATCTCTAAGGTTGATCTTAAGCACTTAACTAGCAGATCTTTGAATCTCTGCAAGACCAACAAGCCGTACCAGATATGGTGCGGAGTGAATGTGGTAAATGTCCTCATTGAGAATTCTGATGTTCTCTCCTCGTATGGCTCTCAGTTTTTCTCCCACTTGTTGAAAGTTCTCCAAACCAACAGAACGAATAGAAAAGTGCTCCATAGTGCAGTTGAGTGTTTGAACAAGCTCTGTGGGAAAATCAGAGGAAAGCCCACACTCACAAGAGAAGTGTTGACGCCCAACTTGACCGAATTGATATCTCTGTATTTGGATAATCTCGGTGAAGAACCACAGTTGATGAGCAATTCGCTTCAGGTTTTGGTGCTGAACCATCCGACAACTTCGCGGCCGTTTGCCAACAAAATCAGAGCGAAACTTCTTACTATCATTGCCAATGATACATTTTTGAGTTATCCGGAATCTGTTAAATCCGCTGTATCATCCAGTTTGGCCACTTTACCTATTTTGGAGAAAGATGGACCTGACCAATACTGGTTGAGGGACGTCAACAGGATCTTGAACAACGTTGGAGGAACTATGAGAATCTTTGACTCTTTGCTTGACTTGAAGGAAGATGCCGATGTTTCCAAGTTGCTTCTGCGTTTCAACAACGAAGACGAGGAGATTTTCGGAACTTTGAGCATCGATGTCAACCATCCCGAATCTTTTCTTTCTATTTCCTCCAGAATCGAGCTCTTATTGACTTTGCTCCAAGCATACGTTACTGCGGCTACGCAATATACTATTAGCGTCCCAATCGGTAAGATTGTCGGTTTGATTGAGCTCATATGTTCGGTGAATACCAAGTTTATCACTTTCAAGAGAGAAATCCGCGATAACGAGATCAAAGAGATGGCGAAAATAGCATTGGTGAGATCGCATCATGCATCTGTCAAGTTTTTGAGTTCGTTGCCTATCAAATATTCGGGCTCGATCTTGCCTCATATGACAAACATACTTCTGTTCGTTGAACTGATAATATTCTTAGACGGTAAAAGGCTTGACCGCTCCAAGATCCTCGAAGAAGAAGAATTTATGTGTGATCTCCTTGACTGTGCTTCAAAATATTTGCACCTTGTCAATCTCTACCACGACCATTCGTTGTTCATCAGATATATTGAGCTTGCGATTTTCTTGATTGAGCCAAGAGAAGTGGCTGCTTCTCAACCCAAAGAAAATAAGCAGGCTCAACACTCTAAGGCTGCCAGAAAGAGAGCTAAAAAAAACAATTCCAGCTCGCTTGCGGACATTTTATCTCACGAACACTTATTTGTTCAAGGTACTCCGCAATCTACAAAGAGATGTGTATTCAACTTTTTCAAAACGGTGATCCCCAGAGTGTCGATTGCCCCTACACAATACAACAAATTGATTAAGGCAATTTTGGTTGAGTCCATCAAGTATAGAGACCAGCGAATTCTCGAGACAGTTCCTCAGGAGTTAAAGGACATTTTAACTGCCATAGTTTTGACTCCAGCATCCGACTCTGCTTCCATCTTGCCAATTGCGAGCACATTATTGTGGGATTCCGAGCTAGTGAGTGTATTTAATAATCCTAGGTTCCCACAGCTTCCTGCAATCGTCAAAAACGTGGAGACAAATCAAGACGAAGAAGAAGAAGAGGAAGAGGAACAGGAAGAGGAACAGGAAGGGAAATATGAAGAGGAATATGACGAGAAAGTGGAGCCACATTTAAAAAAGAGGAAGTTAGAAGAAGAGTCCGAGATAATATTGACGGAAGCGGTTCCAACCTCAAAAGAGGGGTGTGATGTTGTCCCGGAGCAGCTTTTCTCCAAGAACTCGGTCAAGGAAACATTCGCGGAGAAGGTGCCTGAACTTCAAACCATCACCAGAACAGAAGTCTCTGTTTTAGAACAAAATGGTGAGCAATCTGAGGTGCGGCAGCCAGCTCAGCCTACAGCAACCAGCGACGACTCTATGGAGGACGAAGGCTCCGACATTGAGATTCCTGACCTCGACTTGGAGGATGATTCAGATGAGAATTAGTTCAAAACAGAGGGGATCACCGGATTTGCATGATTGATGACCAGAGTTTCTAATTAAGGAAACATATTAGCAATTGTGCATAGCTAAGGGAAGACCATTGGTTCCCCACGTTTGGGCTAAGTTCCTTGCACATAAACAATACTACAGCAATCAACATCTCGCGTTGATACTAACAAGAATGCGTCATGCAATGTCATGAACTAAGCCCAAAAGCGTAATGTAGGAGCAATTTAATGCAGAGAGCAAACAATATAGGTCCTCAATTGGCAACGAGATGATCACAGCCTCCTCCCTTTCTCGAATATAAAAGGCTGCTTTCCGCCTGGAATTTCTACTCATCATTAAACCGAATTACAATGTCCGACCCTTGCCGCAAAGATATCCACGAGAAGATCGAGTCCAAGCTCAAGCCAAACTCTCAGAAGCCTACTCACGAGTATTTGAAGGACAAGGTCACAGACGACTTAGACAATGCTGTTGGCGAAAGCACCAGAAAAGGTGACAAGGGCCTCATGCAACAAGCTGCTGATAAGGTGTTTACCCACAAGCACAGATGAATAAATAGCGACGAAGAAATGAATTTGAATTGAGCAAATTGTAGAATGGAAAAAAATAAACCAATGATTCCATCGAGGATCGAACTCGAGACCTCTCGCGTGTGAAGCGAATGTCGTAACCAACTAGACCATGGAACCTTGATCTGTGAAGGAACATACTTCCTAATTAATATATCAAGCGGGTCAGGAGGTACAGGTTTTATTATTTTCCGCTCAAGATGGTATATACCATTCAATTGTCAACAGTCTAGTGTGCTAGGGATGTGGTGGCAGGTATGAAGCGTTGAAATTTGTGTTTGGAACTGTCCCATTTTGAGGCATGCCACCCAAGGCTCCCGGGCTGAACATCTTTACCTCAAGTGTTCTGTTTCTGGGTTTATCTGGAAACATCTTAAAATGCCTGAGGTACTCCGTTGTGCGAATGTGATAGTCGGTCGTTACAGTCCCCTTCCATCCGACTCCTTCAATTATCGTCAGCTTGATAAGTATCTTTTTATTGTTCAACGCCTTAACCATGCTCGACGAACTCGATGGGATGCGTATCCTCTGGATCCCTTCCCCGAGTTAGATGAGCCTGAGTTGAAGCGGTGGATACTTTATTATATGCTGCAGTACAGATAGTCACTAGCTGTTGATTAGCGGTGGCAGACATTTAACCATTTTACTTCAATCATTTTCAAATTTTTCATTGGATCTTCTGGATTTTAATTTTTCAATTCTACAATAGGG